>LOJH01021582.1:0-17485 GCA_001685095.1 Ellobius talpinus
TCTTTATTTGACCAATGAAAGTAACACATAGACAGAGGAACCACCTACATCACTTGGTAGAACTGAAAGATTGATTGGTCATTGTGACTACCTCACAGTGAGTCAAAACACATGAGAGTGTAATAAATGATAGAACTTGGAGTCATATAGCCACTGAATTACATTCTTCACAAAATTTTCTGAAAAACATGTTTGGAGTTTGGATTTTAATTAAATCTAGTTTCTTATCCTGTAATTTTCTACTTGTAGAGTATGGGATTTTCTTTCAGAAATTAAATCGAGTAATAGTTATAAAAGGACTAGCTGTGATTGATTTTTATAGACTCATGTTCTACTGAAATCTTACCTTGTAGGATAAGAGTTTCTAAAAGAATGAATAATTGTCTGCCTGCCATGGAGATAGACATAGTTTATAGACTGCTATGTAGTTCAAGTAAGAAAATACGTGAAAACATCACTAAGCTAATAAAAACATGTCATGTAAATTATGAGTTAAAAATAGAAATAATTCGGGCCTAGAACTTCAGGTTATCAAGTGGAAAGAATTTTACACCTGAGAACCTCTGTGAGGCTAAGTAAATCAGTGCTTTTTTGTTCTCTCTCTTCCTGTGCGTCACAGAGTGAAGAGAACATCTCGGGGATGACAAGCTTCCGTGAAGTCCTAGAGAAGATGCTCGTCATTGTTGTGCTTCCAGTGAGAAACAGCCTTCGGAGGGAAAATGAGCTCTTCTCCTCACACTTGGTCTCAAACACCTGTGGGTTATTGGCCAGTATTGTCAGCGAACTGACAGCATCGGCCCTAGGATCTGAGGTAAGGAGCTCTATTTCAAAACGGGATAAATAAGCACATGTTCCTGTAGAGCAGATATCCTGTCTCTTTAAGTCACAATATAAAAGTAAGGCATTCTCCTTTGTTCAGGAGATTCCTCAAAGATTCTCCTCTGGACCTGCCACCCCATTTACCCCCATCACCTGTCTGTAGTAACTTTTTCTCTTACTTAGCAGTTTTAGCAAATCTCCTCTCCAGATGTTAAAGGGAAGCATCTCTTTCCCGTTAAAGCCCCATCATATTGTCTCTCACATGATCCACTGTCTTCTTAATCCTTACCTACTTGAAGAGCTGATCATGGCTCCCATGTACGAAGAAAGCTCATTTCTGATGGTCATTTCATGTCAGTTTCTTTCCCAAGCCAGCCTTACCTTCTTACTTTTAACAGCATCATTCAATGTAGTACATGCCTAGAGTCTCAGCACTTAAGAGGCAGAAGCAAAGTGAGGCTGGCCTGGGTCATTTAGAGAGACCCTGTTTCAGAATGATAAATGAGCAAAGAACAGTAACAACAGATATATTTAACTTTCCATATCATTTCTTTATTCATACATTTTTAGAGTTTTAGAAACTAATTTCCAGATAGTTCAGGAATATGTATTAGAAACAAGAAAGTTCTTATTTAATATAAAAAAAAAATCCAGGACTGAGAAGATGACCCAGCAGTTAGTAATGCTTACCCATGTACAAATTCAAGTATGTCCATGTGCCTGCACCTGTAAGCCCAGCACTGGGTGACAGTCAGGAGGGTCTTTGGCTCTTTGGGCTGCCCATCTAACTCCATTTTCAATGAGAACACCCAGTCTCAAATGAGTAAATTAGAGAGTGATAGAATAAAACACCTAATGTCCTTTGGCTTTTGTGTGTGCTCATGCATAGCATATACATACACACAAAATAATAAAAAATCATTTTTCCTTCCTGTTCTATGATCTACTCATTCTGTTTTTACTTTTTAAGATTCTCTTTCTCCTTCTCTCCCTCTCCCTCTTTCTGTGTGTATGTGTGCACACGCACACACGTGCACTTATGTGGTGCGTATGCATATATATATATTCAGGTATACCTAATTAAATGTGTGTGTGTGTGTGTGTGTGTGTGTAGATGCCAGAGTTGATGTTAGGTGCCATCCTCTGTCCTCATTGACCATATTTATTGAGACACAATCTCAAAATGAATGTGGGAATCACCAATTGGCTAGATTGTTTGGCCAGAGAGTCCCAGGTTATCATCTATCCATCTAACCTACTGTTGGGTTTACAAATTTCCTGTCGTTCCAGCTTTTAAATGGGTACTGGAGATCTTCCCACAGGTCTCTATGTTCATAGTACAGATACCACTAACAGAGCCATTTCCCTACTTCAGTCCCATCTTTTAACTGCTTCCTTATTAACATACCCAAGTTATTAAAGTATGTTAAAGTATGTATTATCTTCTTAGACTAGGTTTTATCTGCCACATCATACAAGTCCATGAACTTGCACCAGTTGTTCCATTGCTAAGTGATAAGTAATTTTCGGAAGTCAGGCTAGTAATAATAAATACATGGTACTTAAAGAACAAAAGGTGCCAAAGCTTTGTTCTGTCTCCAGGTGGCTACACAAATGCATATGAAAACTGGGCAGAATCTTAGTCTCATCTATGGTATACCATAGTTCTTGTAATTGTGGTAAGATATTCATAAATCAAACTTTATTATTGTAACAGTTCTTGTGTGTATAGGTCAGTGGTAGCAAGTATGCGTTTTTTCTGTAGCTATTGTAACAAAATTTAAGAAGTATCAAATATTAAGCATTTGGTAAAGTCACCTTGAAACACTGATAGGTACCTTACATGTTGTGAAGTATAATTATTTCTCTCTGCCCACTGCCCTTCTTTTAACTCTTCTTAACTTGAATGTGTTAACTGATTTGGTGCTTCTGGTTTTTGTTTTTCCCCAAAACAGATTGTGGCTTGATTTTGAAAATCCTGTCTTAATATGAAATATTTCATTCAGATAAATGTTTACTATCCAACATGTATCCATAAGATACTTTGTTTCAGATGTTGCTAGTAATACACAGATTATCAGCTGCTGATAGACTTGTATGTGTTATTCACAGGTTGATGGACTTAATTCTCTTCACTCTGTAAAAGCCAGTGCTAACCGATTCACAAAAACAAGTCAGGGAAGAAGTTGGAACACTGGAAATGGATCCCCCGATGCAATCTGTTTTGCAGTAGACAAACCTGGCATCGTTGTGGTTGGTTTCTCAGTCTATGGAGGAGGTGGTATACATGAGTATGAATTAGAGGTCTTGGTTGATGATGTGAGTATCAGTCCTGCAGCATTTTCTTGCTGTGTGGTTATCAGAGTTCACCATTATCAAATCACAATGGCTTCAAACCTCCAGAATCTAACAGGTCACATATACATGGACGTTAATCAGAATCAAAAGACTCACTTTACATGATTGTTTAGGAACATCTTGGCACACTTCTCCTTATTTCATTTTTTTACTTTTTGGAATTTCAGAAAGGGGGAGATTTTAAATGGAATTGAAAACTGGGAAGTAGATAGCTAAGCTTTTTATTCCAAGTCTTGTGTAATATTTTTTCTGCTATTCTCATTTTTCATGATTCTAGAACAGGGTTTAGGTTTAGGTGGACACTATTTGTAATGGATTTTTAAAGATTGCTGCAGATCCCCAGTAGCTTGCTGAGGGATCCCCTGCAGGCAGGGGGCAAGCGGGTCCCGAGAGCAGCCAGTCACTCCCACACAGTAGGTCTCCAAAGGTGGCTGGTCCCTGGCAGCTAGCCATATGGGTGGTGGGCGGGCAAGAGACAGATAGGCACACCATGTAGGGTGAATTGGATATTTATTTAGTGGTTATGGAAGGGAGGAGAGAAGGGGAGAAGATGAGACAGAGACAGAGAAGGGGGAAGGTGAGAAGTGTGGAAAGGCAGAAGCTGCCTCTTCCTGAGGAAGATGGAGAAGAGAGAGACTAAGGGGGCAAGCAGGAAGGGAGTGGGCGTGGCTTGTCTCTTAAAGTGACAGAACAGATAATTATACTGTTTCCTCTTTCAAAAGCTAAACAATTTTGTTAAAATGCTAATGGAAATTCTTACTAACTAAAGATAGTATTTATTGATTGTGGCTGTATTTTTCTCTTTGATCAAAATTATTTTAAGTGCTTGAGTTTTTTACAAAGTTTAATAATGAGACAAAAACATGAAAATAAGTTTCTTGTAAATAGCATCTGTTTAACTGAATCTTTCAAACAATTAATTTTAATTAACATCTACTTGATAAGACTGTGTATGTAGTGTCTCATGAAGATACTCAAACACTTGCAAGACCTAAGAGAATACTGGTCACTTTATTTTATTCAGTAAACAAAAGTCAATAGCTTAGAGTAGCAAAATCTTTCTTTAGGACATATAAAGAAATGCTAATAACTAATTTCAGTTTTTTTATACATTTATTTGTGTATGTGAGTGTGTGGGCACACATGCATCCATATGCTAAGGTGCATATGTGCAAACAAGAGATCAACTTGTTGGAGCCAGTTCTCCCCACCTCGTGGGGATTATCAGAGATCAAACTCAGGTTGTCAGTCTTGGGGTCAAGTTGTTTAACTACTGAGCCATCTTCCACAGTTCATGACTAATTTTATATACAAGCCAATAAACTAGCTACCTAGAGACAATAATGGATAATAATAAGAATTGTTCCTGCAATAAAGTTAAACATCTTGTGCATTTTGTTTTTTATGTATTCATTAGAGTGAACATGCAGGAGATTCAACTCATTCTCACAGATGGACATCTCTAGAATTAGTTAAAGGAACTTATACAACAGACGATTCACCCAGTGACATAGCTGAAATCAGACTGGATAAAGTTGTTCCTTTAAAGGTAATTTCAACCAGATGTTTCTTTTTTAGCTAAGAGGTAATATTATGCAGTTAAAACTAGTGAAAAGGGGACTGGAGAGATGGCTCAATGATGAGGTGTGTGGGCTGCTCTTGCAGAGGATGTGAGTTTGAATCCCATGTTTGTAGCTCACAATTACTGCTAAATTCAGTTCCAGGGCACCCAGTGCCCTCTTCTGACCTCTTCAGGCATTTGCACTCATGTGCATGTACTGCCACATAGATGCACATGCATATACACAATTAAAAATAAAAGTAATCTTTTAAAAATATATTGAAAAGTAGTCCATGAGTTCACAGTGTTAACTATGACTTCTGCTAAGTTATCTGTTATATACTACTTCAACTACTTATGTATTTGCCTACTACAATGTAATATTTGTGATATTGTATTGTATTATACTCTGATTTTGCACATATCCAACTCCTGGTATACTAGGAAGAATCACTAGGTTTTATTGTCAGACAGCTTTAGAGTTAGGGTAAGAAATACTTAACTTTTTTTTATTCATGTTACATACCAACCACAGTTCCCCCTCCCTCCCATCTTCTTGCTCCCCACACATGCCCTCCCAAATCCACCCCCACCAATTCCTCAGAAAGAGTAAGGCTTCCCAGTTGAGGCAGAATCAAGCCTCTCCCTGCCCCTGTATCAAGGCTGAGCAAGGCTTTCTACTATAGGGAATAGACTCCAAAAAACTAACTCATGCACCAGGAATAGATTCTGGTCCAACAGCCAGCCAGGGGTCTCTCAAACAAAAAAGTGTATGTAACTGTTACCCACATGGAGAGGACCTAGTTCAGTCCTATGCAGGCTTCACAGCTCTCAAACTAGAGTCCATGAATTCCCACAAGTTTGGGTCAGCTGTCTCTATGGATTTCCCTGTCATTATCTTGACCCCCTCCCCCTTGCTCATATAATCCTTCAGAGTTAACTCTTTTAAAGGATAAATACAGTATAAGTAGGAAAGATGCAGAGTAGTGTTTACTCATTTTCAATACATGCTTTATCAGTCTCCGATGTCAAATTTCTTAAATCTGGCATATTATCATTTTAGTACTTTTGGTGAGGAAGTCAGCATATATACTGTAGTGTTATACTGACTAAATAATGACAGCAGAGAATGTGCTTTCGTGTATGGCATAGTATTGAAACTGATTAGGTATTAGCCTTCATCTTTCCAATTTATACTGCACCAGAAATGCTTCAAAGAAAAGATGTGATCTTAAGAGTTAATATTAATGGGGCCATAAAGGTAGCTCAGCAGTTAACAGCATAGCGGATTCAGGTTCTGTTCCCAGCATCCATATGATGGCTCAGAATCATCTATTACTCTAGTTCAGAGTTTCTGATGAACTCTTTGAACTATACAAGCACCAGGGATGCACGTGGTATACATACATGCATATATGTAGATAAAACACAGATACACATAACATAAATATACAGAAAAGAGCATTAAGATTTTGCCCTTATATTAATTTTATAAATACAAGAATTTATAAAATTAGATAAAAAGTAGGAAAAGTAGATAAATTATATTAAAGAAATATTAATGTTAAAGTAATATTAAGTTATGCCTGATTTAAGTGAATAAATATCATTTTGGAATAGAATTTAAAGTATAAAGGAGACTCATCAGAGACTTCATCAAAAACAGCTTTGATGGTTGGTGCGCTACATCAGTGGTTAAGAACATATAATATTCTTGTAGAGGACTGGAGTTTAGTTCCCAACACCCACATCAGGAGGCTTGTTTATCATCTGTAACTCCAGCACCAAAAGATCTTATTTGATCTTCTGTCTGCCACAGCATTGCATTCACACACACACATGCACTCACACATGCACATGAAATAGATTTTTTTTTCGAGACAGGTTTCTCTATGTATCTCTGGCTCTCCCGGAATTCACTCTGTAGACCAGACTGTCTTCCAACTTACAGAGATCCTCCTACCTCTGCCTCCATGAGTGTTAGAATTAAAGGTGTGCCCAATCATTGCCTGGCCCACAAAATAGGTCTTAAAAAAAACAGCTTTTGTCTTATTCCAGGTTTTTATTGCTGTGATAAACACCATGGTGAAAGCAACTGGGGAAGGAAAGGGTTTATTTGACTTACAGTCCCACATTGTTGTTCTTCACTGAAGGAAGTCAGGACAGGAACTCAAGCAGGGCAGGAACCTAGAGGCAGAAGCTGATGTAGAGACCATGAAGTAGTACTTGCTGGCTTGCTTCTCATGACTTGCTCAGCCTGCTCTCTTATAGAACTGAGGACCACTAGCCCAGGGCTAGCCCCTCCCACATCAGTCTGTAAGAAAATGCCCTACAGGCATGCCTGCAGCCTAATCTTATGGAAGCATATTCTCAAGCAAGGTTCCCTCCTCTCAGGTGACTACAGCTTGTGTACAGTTAGAATAAAACTTCAAGTGCAAATATGGAAAAAAAAAGCCTTCATAAAGCATGAGTATCTGTAACTCTGTTTTCCTACATACCATATTCTGAACAGTTTTGCATGATTTTTTTCCTGTGTTTGTGTGCATATTTTTGTCTCTGAGTAAATTTGTCCCCAAATAAAAATGCAATAGACTCAATTATTTTTTGCATACTTAGAATTATTTTAAGAACTTAAACTCATTGAGAAAGTATTATCTTATAGTAGTATTTATAACTATCTTAGTCAGTGTTCTATTGCTGTAAAAACACCATGACCAGGACAGCTCTTATAAAGGAAAGCATTGGGGCTAGCTTACAGTTTCAGAGGTTTAGTCCGTTATCATTATAGCAGGAAGCATGGTGGAGTGGAAACAGACATGGTGCTGGAAAAGGAGCTGAGAGTTCTCCATTGGATCTCTAGGCAACAGGAAGTGAACTGTGTCACTGAGTATAGCTTGAGCATAGAAGACCTACTTTCACGGTGACAAGGCCACACCTACTCCAACAAAGCCACACCTCCTAATAGTGCCACTCCCTATGGGGGCCATTTTCTTTCAAACCGTGACATTGACTAATATTTTATGTTTGTAATTAAGCACAGGAACTACCCGTATTTGATGATCATCTACTAGTCTCACTGCTTACTAGCTATGTTACTTTGTGCAAGTTGTTTTACAATTGGACCTCAAATTCTTCTTTGGCAAGTACCTACTGAGGACACTGGAGATAATTCAGTTAGATCATATAAAGTATTTAGGGCAGCTTCTGTTACTCAAAATGTATTCAGTAAGAATTAGCTATTAGATTCATTAAAAATTCATTTAATGAAATTATTTATAATGACCACAAAGTTTCAGTATATTTGAATAGTTTACTGCTAGAGTTCTTTCTGAATCCTCTCCTTATATTATAAACAGATATATTATTCCTTGTATTTCCATCATGAAGGAAAACGTTAAGTATGCTGTGCGCTTGAGGAACTATGGCAGTCGTACAGCCAATGGAGATGGAGGAATGACCACTGTGCAGTGCCCGGATGGAGTGACTTTTACCTTCAGCACATGTAGTTTGAGCAGTAATGGCACAAACCAAACCAGAGGGCAGATCCCACAGATATTGTACTATAGGTAGGTGTACTTACAGTTAGAAATAAAATGTGCTAAAGTGGTGTGTGACATTTGCTGTTGTATAAAACATGCCAAGTTGATAATGAAACTGAATTACATAATTTATCTTCCTAGCACATACTTATTCAAATTCCTGTGAAGAATCTTCATTTAAAAATGTAAATTCAGTGTTAACTATAAAGATGGATGCTTTTAAATGTTTGTTATTCTTTTAATATCATTGAAGCTTTGGGCTTTTATGCTTTTGTACTGGCATATATGTTGTTCATGTTATATTTTAATTTCTTGATTGTGCTTTAAAATACAAGTAGAATTTACTCATTTCTTTTCATGAGTATTTAACCTAAGTCGAGGTAGTAGCATTGCCTTCGTTCTTTTATCCAGTCTGAAGATATAGCTTTATATTTAAAGATCTTTTACCTGCTCAGGTTAGCCTGTAGGACTCACACAATACAATAGTATGGTTTTCTTATATTATTTTAGCAAACTAGTAGATAAATTGTGGAAAACAAAACTATAATCTTTGGGCAAAAAAATACACATAACTCATTATGTCTGGGTTTTGGTTTTTTGGTATAATACCATAGCTATAGTCCTAGAGCCATTAACCACCTTTGTCCTCAACCCAACTTTGATTCAGTTCACTCATGCTGCATATCTTCTGCTTCCTGTGGTTGCCTTGGCTAGCCACACAGTAGGCACTTTTCCTGTCTCTGTTTCACAGAAGAGGGAACTGAGGCATTGAGTGGGTAAACATCTTTCTCAAGTCACATTTGTAGTGACTTATGGTAAAGGGATTTGTACATAGAAAGTTGGACCCCAGGTAACACACCTTTAAGTCGCCATACCAATTATCCTCCTTAAAGATGCTTTCTGTGGTTGGCTAATAGATGTTGTAGCTTTAATGTGTCCTTAGTAATCATACAATTATAGCCAAACTCCTGGTCGTTCTAGATGCCTTTCTTTTGCATCTAGTTTGATAGTTCCTGACAGCCCAATGCTCTGCATCTGACTTTTTCTATCATTCCTGTGTTGAGACTGCTGATCACCGACCCCTTTGCTTGTAAAATACTAGTATCACAGCCTCTCCCTGTTATTCTAAACAGTACCATCTGTTATCTGATAAAAACAAAAAATATACCCACTATACCCTGCTCAATTCTCTCTTGATTTTTCTTTTTTGATGAAATATGAATTTGTTACTGTGGCCTCTTCACTCTATATGATCTGACCCACATCTACCATTCCTTCAGATTTTACTCTTTCCCCTTCATTGTAATGATACTTGTCTGCATTCTCTTCTTTAAATTCAGTACCTGTTTCCCTTCATCCTGATACTTTCCTTTCATATCTTTTGTGGTCCCTTTGGAATTTATCTTTAAACGGAACTCAGGCCTTTGTAAATATTAGTTCACCAAAGGTTTATTTACTCTAACAGCCTTTACTTTATACTCTTCTGCTTTGTTTTTGTTCAAAGTCTTTATAATTTCATAAATGAGCATAATTACACATATGTCTTAACTGCAATAGTTTATTGAAAAGCTCTGATCTGAATTTAATTCCTAAAATTACCAGTGCAAATTATTTTCATGTTTATTCATGTCACAGGAGTGAATTTGACGGAGATTTACAATCCCAACTTCTAAGTAAAGCCAATGAGGAAGATAAAAACTGTAGCAGAGCTCTCTCTGTGGTAAGCACTGTTGTTCGAGCTGCTAAGGATCTGTTACACAGAGCCCTTGCTGTGGATGGTAAGCTGTCCTTTTCCTTTCTTTATAGTCATGGTTTAGATCCTGTAGTTCTTCCCTTGTGCATAGTTAGTTAAGGAGAGCCACCTTGTAGAATCCCATCTATACAAGTATTGATTTTGGATCATTCACACACTTCATACTTAGAGGAAGGTTTTTTGTTTTTTTTTTACAGTGATCTAAACAAATTACCCGATTGCTTTTAGTTTTTTAGTTCATATAATAAGAGAAAATCCCATCTGATTAAATTGGGTTTCTTGGCTTTATTCCTGGTTAGTAGTGTAATTTTTTTTTCTTTCTGTGTATCCTGTTACTATTAAGTATCACCGTTCACCCAAATGTCTGGATAACCCTGCCCATTGCCTCAGACCCACTTTTCCAAGTTAAGCCCTGGGTCTGTTTCTTCACCGGAAACTCCACTTGGTATTTTCCTCTTTCTCTGTTCTCTAGTACCTAGTTCAGGCTGCCATAGTGCAACCTCACATGCACTTTGTCTTGGATGGAAATGTCCACATAATCTCTTTGCTGCCTTTCTCCTGTTACCTACCTCTTGGTATCTGGGCCTCCTCTGTCATGTCAAAAGAATTGTTAGTGCCAAATATTCAGTGTTATCCTTTCCCCTAAAAATTTGGTCAATCCCATAGGTTTAGGCTGCGTTAAAGTATTTTCTGAATATATGTCATTTATTCTTATGCAGCAGATGTAGAAGCCCAAATAGGGGAGGATAGCTGTCCTGTAATGTCAGTGTCTAGGCTTATGGGAGGATAGTTGTCCTGTAATGTCAATGTCTAGGCTTATGGGAGGATAGTTGTTCTGTAATGTCAATGTCTAGGCTTATGGGAGGATAGTTGTCCTGTAATGTCAGTGTCTAGGCTTAGCTCATCTTTTAAGCCTTGTGTTCATGGAAAAATGGCTATCAGCAAAGTTCTTCATGAAAAATAGAAGTCATAATAGCTCAGTGACAACAAATGCTTCCTGGAATGTTTATATGTGCAGACATTGTTCTAAGTGTTTTATATATGTGTTGACTCATTTAACCCTAAGAGCATTCAGGGAAAAAATGTTATCTTGCTTTTCAGATTAAATAATTTGCCTAGTGTCACTCATATAGCTGTGTTTAAAACCACTGCCCGAGGTTCTACTCCTTGCTCTAGCATTTTAGAGATATATATATTAAGAATTTATTATAAGATATACAATCACTGTGTGCCTTGGTTTTATCCTCTAAAATGTGGGAAGTATCTATTGTAAGACTGAGATAACACATGGTAGTAAATCCTTTACAATAAATTGAACCAGTCCTTTATAAACATGTAGTTAATGTCAACCATAACTTTCTAAACTAACAGGGTATAGGTTAGTTTAGCATGTGTACAGTATAACAAAACCACCTTCTAACTATAGTTTTAATGCTTTTTTTAGCTGATGACATTCCAGAACTGCTTAGCTCTTCCAGTCTGTTTTCCATGCTGCTTCCCCTTATTATAGCCTACATAGGACCAGTAGCTGCTGCTATTCCCAAGGTGTGTAATTAAATTCTATGACTTTGATCTCTTACCATTTATACCTTTTCACAGATTTTATATCTTCCCTTTAAAGATATAGTAAGCGTTAAGGCACTAGGGTGATAGATAACAAATAAAATACCTCACGTGATAGAAGTTATTAGTTAAGCCTCTTTGTTCCCAGCATTGCTTATTAGTGTACTGACATATTGATTTCACACTTGAAGATCCATTTTATAAATATGATATATAAAGAAACATTAACTTACCTGCTTATCTTAAAATTTCTGAGTTGGATTCCAATTCTCCACCTTAAGTAAGAATAATAAAAAGAAAAGGAGTGTTTTACAGTAGTAAGATAAGACATGAAGAAGGTTATAAATTATTGAGTCTCTGACATATTTAAATATTGAGGAAAGCTATTTATTGTAGACTACAAAAAGTGTTTTAAGATATGGATTATTTTAATATAATAACTAAGATAAAATTCTTACCCATTAAAACCATTTTTGTTTAAAAATATTGAAACTCTATATGGAAATTGTTACTGATAAGGGTTACCAGCAATTAGAATAGTTCATTAGTAAAATGATTTTCACATTTATTTAATCATATATTTTTTTTATGTCTACTAGGTTGCTGTAGAAGTTTTCGGCCTTGTCCAGCAGTTGCTTCCTTCAGTTGCCATTTTGAATCAGAAGTATGCACCCCCTGCATTCAACCCCAATCAGTCAACTGATAGCACGACTGGAAACCAGCCTGAACAAGGCCTCTCAGCTTGTACCACTTCTAATCACTATGCTGTCCTTGAGAGTGAGCATCCATACAAGCCTGCCTGTGTGACGCACTACAAGGTGAGCGCCATTCTCAGCAAAATTCAAACCCAACCTTGATCTGAGATTCTCTAATGATATCAGAAAGAGTATTTTGCATATGTTTACAAATGTCATTTCTTTTATAGTCCCTAAGTATAAAGAAGCCACAGATAATTAGGAACTGTTAGACTAAAGAATGCCTGAAGATAGAACTTCTCTCCCTTTTATTTAAGATATATTCTTTTCTCATACATTATATCCTGTTTACAGTTCCCCTCCCTCCCTCTATTCCTTCCAGTTCTTCCCCACCTACCCTCCCTAAGGATCCACTCCCTTTCTGTCTCTCATTAGAAAGAACAGGCTTCTAGGAGATAGCAACCATACATGACAACATAAAATATAATAAGATGAAGCAAAAACTATAACATCAAAAGTTGGGCCAGGCAACCCAACAGAAGTTAAGAACCCCAGGAGAAGGCACAAGAGTCAGAGACTTATATTTGTAACAGTATTAACCTGAAAGCTATGGTGTATATGCAGAGGGGCTGCTGTAGACTTCTATTGGCCCCATTGCTGTTTCAGTCTCTGTGGGCTCATATGCTCTTTGCTCAGCTTATTTAGAGGACCTTGTTCTGGTGTCTTCCGTCCCTGCTGGCTCTTAGACTGTTTTCTACCTCCTCTTCCACAGAGTTCCCTTAGCCCTCAGGGGGAGGGATTTGATGAAGACATCTCATTTTGAGCTATGTGTTCCAATGTCTCTCTCTCTCTGTGTATGATGTCTGGCTGTGGGTCTCTGTATTCCCATCTGCTGCAAAAGGAAGCTTCTCTGATGATGAATGAACATGGCACAGATCTACGAGTATAGCAGAATGTCATCAGGAGTCATTTTATTGTTACTTTCTTTTTTAAGATCAGTAGTTTTATCTTAGGTCTATGGGCTGTCTAGGAAGACAGAACTTTACCTTATAGATTTTATACTTTGATAGGTTTTTGAGAGTTGTTTACAAAATAACAGCATTGCAGTATATAATGCTAAACTCTGTGCTGTATATTATAATTATAGTGAATATAAATCTTAAAATTTATAAATACTATTTTTATATGTGTTCCTGTGGGCATGTTTGTTCATGGATAAAGAGATGAGAAGGCAGCCTCCAAGTTATTTCTTAAACATTACCACATTGTTTTTGGAACAAGATCTCTCACAGAAATAGAACTTGCTAAGTGCACTAGCCTGGCTGGCCAGCAATCCCCAATGATCTTCTTTTCTTCACCTCCCCAACCCTGGAATTAAAGCTTGTACCACCATGCCCAGCATTTGTTTATGTGTTTGACATTGGTCCTGGAGACCACAGTCTAGTCCTCAAACTCTTTACAGACAGAACTATCTCCCTAGCCTTTAAATTATACTTTGTAAAACTTGCATTATTAGTACTAAAATATAAACTCTGAAAATTGAAAATAGTCTACTCAGAATATATAAAAAATAAAAGTGAAATATTTTAAAGTTTAAAGTTATTATATTCAAGCTCTTTTAGTAAATAAATGAGAGCAAATCATGTTTTTTTCAATGGATTTTGTTCTTGCAAAGCATTCAATTTGGTGTAGAAATAGGAGATACCCAGTAGTAGACAAGATAATGCAGTAGCCTACTTACTCATCTCCTAGTTCAAGTCTTAAGCCCTTAATCAAACCGTTTCATTTGTTTTCTACTTCATTCCTTTCCTTTTATGTTATCGTAAAACAATTCATGTTATTTTCTTCCGTATTTCTCTAATGTAAGAACCCTCTAAAATAACTATAGTGATATAACACTGAAAATGAGCAATTCCTTAATATTATAAAATATACATATTTTATGTGTTTGAATTTGATTTCACATAAATGAATATATTTGGGATCCGTTTATTTCTCTAGTACCTCCCCCCCAACTTTTTTTGTTTTATGAGACATGTTAAATCCCATATATTCATCCCCTTCCATCTCTGTCATTTGGTTTCTTCAATTTTCGCTTATTGAGGAAACTGGCCCCATATTTCAGCTGGATGTGAGTTTTCACTTTACCATACTAAGACTTTAGATTCTCCCTGCTGGTTTTCCTTGCATCTTTGTTCCCTGGAACAAGCAAATATTTAGACTTAACATTTCCTGCTTAAGCTCTGGGATGAGCCAGTTAAAAGAGAAAAAGGCTCTGGTTCTTGTTATGCAATATAGAATTGTTGTGTGAATTTGTTTTGAATTGGATTTTGTTTTTAATATGTAAATAATCGCGTACTCCAAAACTGAATTATCAGACAATATGTCTTGTTTTCTTCACTTCGTTTCTCTGTTTTTGTAGTGTGTCATTCTCCCATTTCATTTACTACAGGCATACGTACACATGTATTTATACGTACAACAGCAGATATAGTTGTGTGCATATATATTTATATCTTCTTGTCTACTGCCAGGTGACATTCCCAGAATGTGTTAGGTGGATGACAATCGAATTTGACCCTCAGTGTGGTACTGCACAGTCAGAAGATGTTCTCCGCTTGCTTATTCCTGTCAGAACTATTCAGAACTCAGGATATGGACCAAAATTGACAACTGTTCATGAAAATCTTAATTCATGGATAGAATTAAAGAAATATTCAGGATCCTCTGGATGGCCTACTATGGTTCTAGTGTTACCAGGTGAATCATCTCTTCTATGTTTTATGGGTTAATATAATACATGTATGTATACTAAAGATGCATTATTGAAAGTGTTTAACTGCAGAGAAAATTATTAAAGACTTCTGGGTCTTGGTTTCAATTAAGAAAAATAAGGTATGTTGATTGGAGGGCATAGTGTGCTCTTAATTTATAAAGAGTGGTTATTTGAAGATTTTGAGGAGAGAAAAGTTAATACTGAGTCTTCTGTATAGTTGGGAACAAATTCCAAAAGGAAAAAAAAGTGGATTTGATTTTCTATTTTCCCAGGAAATTTTATCTTTCAGAAGTAGGATTCAAGCCCTTCCTTTGAAGATTTATGTGTGTGTGTCTGTGTACATGTGCATGCACTTATTTCTGATATTTATGCCTTCCTTTTAAAGAAAGTGTTTTTAAACTCTTTAGTCTCTGTGGTATTCTAATTTTAAACAGTTAACAATAACTAGTTTTTCAAACACTTAAAATCATACAAGGAAGTTTTGTCATTTTTCCTATAATCTGGTCTTAATGAGTTTAGAGTTTTACCTTTGACTCCAACCCACTTTTGTTGGATGGTTAATTTGCTAAGAGATCAGAAAATGTCACTTACCACAGAGGTAATTACTTAACTCAAAACAGAGTATATTAGCCTAGGTACTCAATAACTGATAGATCATTGAAAAAATGCTTATATAACTTAAGGGTAGGATTAAGGAAATGGATTTGATTATAATAGAAATTAACAGCCATTCATTAGGGATGGTTCTATTGTTGATAGTATTGCTTTTAATATGATTTGTGTAAGTAAATAAAGAATTCATCAAAAAGTCTTCTTTCTTTTTTAATAACTGATTTGAAGAATTATTTATATGATAAAATAATAAATTTTATCAAGTTCTTTCATATTTTGACCTTACTAACAGAGACTGGTGCTTGCTCACACAGACACACACTTTTTGCTTTTTTAAAGGAAATGAAGCCCTTTTTTCACTGGAAACTGCTTCAGATTATGTGAAAGATGATAAAGCCTCCTTCTATGGTTTCAAGTGTTTTGCAATTGGATATGAATTTAGCCCTGGGCCTGATGAGGTAAGAAGTATCTTCCCAGTCTGTTAATAACAGTTGGCTTTTTTCAAGGTTCCTCTGATTTAAGTTGCCTTTGAAGCTAGAGGTTTCTGTTTAAAATGTTGTGTAGTTTAATTATCTGTTAACGTTTTGTTGCTCATCATATGTGGGCGGGCTGAATTTGTGCAGCATGGCCTCTTGTGATTGAAGCAGACTTTGAAGAATAACTCTGTGCCCTTTGCTAAAGATTTACCTTTCGTAATGACAGAACCTAGCTTTACAAAGTGGCTTAACTTATTCTAGAAGTCCTATGTTAAAACATGTAACTATTCCTACATGGTTTAAATCAAACACTAAAAAAAAGCCAAGGTCATAATCTTTTTAAATATGAATGGGAATGATTTCAACAGTGAAGGTATAAAGCCAAACAACATGTAATATTCAATCTTTTTCTCTCTCAGCTGCCAGCTAAGCATCTTTCTTCCCAATTTCATCTGCAGAGCTTGACTTTGATTTACAGTGTTTTCAGAACCCACGTTCAAACATTTCTTAAGTAGTGAATTTAATTCTACAGGGAGTTATTCAGCTGGAAAAAGAATTAGCCAATCTCGGTGGGGTCTGTGCAGCAGCTTTGATGAAGAAGGATCTAGCACTTCCTATCGGTGAGTCTAGTTAAATAACAGGTGTTGCTAAGGATTCAGAAGAAAATTTAAAAGCAAGACATACTTATCACAGAACATTTGAAGATAAACTTTCAGCACAAATTCTGTGACTACATGTGCATATGAGTAATAGCTGTTTGGTACACTGATGTTGTTTAAATGGACTTAAGGGTATCCTAAAACCTTTTTACTCAGATTAATATGTATGTATATCCTCCATATATAATACATATGTATATATTCATGTATACCCTCCATATATATATACATACACACACATGTATATATACACATTTATTTTTCACTTGGAAAGTCCATACAAATTCTCGTTCCATCTTTTACTTCTTTAAAATCCTTGTCTTTCTCATTCCTTCTTATATTCCTTTCTTCCTCCTTTTCAATCTCAGAGTTCAGCTTTTTATTAGGCCCTTTGTGCTGTTTTCTTTATTAATATTTTTATATATGAAGAGAATTATTAGCACCATCATTGGAAGAACTGTCAATAGCTGTTAACATTTTACTATTTGATGTGACTGGGATTTTGTTTTGTGTGTTTTTCTCTTGGTTTTTCAAGACAGGATTTCTCTGTTTAACAGCCCTGACTGTCCTGGAACTCACTTTGTAGACTAGAGTGGCCTCAAACTCACAGAGATCCACCAGCCTCTGCCTCCCAAGTGCTGGGGTAAAAGGCTTAAAGGCATGCACCACCACCA
>LOJH01021583.1:0-32126 GCA_001685095.1 Ellobius talpinus
GGCGCGCAAGTCCTCCGAGAGACTTTGTCGCCCCAGGTACCTGTGTATCTGAATAAAACCTCTTGCTGATTGCATCCGTACGAGTGGTCTCGACTGATCCTTGGGCACGGGGTCTCTCCCGAAGGAAGACATCCCTCGGGGGTCTTTCAGTTGTGTCTCTTCATGTGGCATCATGTTATAATGCCACAAGAAGACATCAACATCATTTTCTTGGGCCTCTCAGCCTCCAGAACAGTGAACCAAACTAACTTCTCTTGTTTATAAATTGCCTACTCACAGGTATGTTGTTACAGTTATGGAAAGCAAACTAAAACCCGTGCTATTTCCTCTAAGCCAGTTGCTAACATGACCCTCATGTCACATGACCAGGTGGGATCAGTACACGCTTTTGTTACAAGAGCAACACTAGGAATTCTGATTTTATGGAAAGCCCCGGAACCTGTCTTCTTTTTCTCTCCAGTCTAAGGGAGGCTGGTAAAGATGTAGACTGTTGTAAACGGGTTGCTTTGGGAGCTGACTGAGAACGCATGGGAGCCTCCGTCTTCATTGCAGAAAGCATCCCCATATCTGTTTTGGCTCTGGTTCAATGCCTTGGAAGTTTGCTCTCCTATTCTTATTGCTGTTTTTATAATGTCTCAAATTACACTGTACTAGATTCAGTCAGTGGCTTACTAGATTCCCTTAAAAGTATATAACATTGTTAAAGCCATTGTTTTTAAAAAGCCCCTTTAAACCACGACATTTATTAGCCATTATATTATGATAAACTACGAAGTTATCCCCCATATAGACGTTACCCTTTGATTTAAATCCCAACTTGAGTAAACCAGGCAAAGCGCATTAAAAGCAGAACGGTTTTTAGGACCCACTGGGCAGTGATAGAATCTGTGGTGTGCTAAACACCAGCACAGTGTGTGCGAATGAGTCTTGGTTAATCACATCTGGGACCCAATTAAACTTTCTTGACTCTCCTGCATTTCTTCTTGGGCTCCAGCAAGGCAAGTGCAGCAGGTGACATTGCCACAGGCGAAAGGAGACATCAGCATGGGGAGGTGAGGACAGGTTGACTGCTGGTTAGGTGAGTTCTTTCTGGATTCTGAAAGACAGACATAGTCACTACTTTTGTATAACTGTGACAAGATACTTAAGAGAAACAAGAGGAGGGAGATGGGTTTTGTTTTATGATTTCAGAGAGTTCGTTCCATGGTCACTTGGCCTCATACATTTGGACAGAACATCATAGTGACCGGAACATTGGGCCCAAAGAGATAGATAAAGGAAAGGGAGAGAAAGAATGAACAAGAGGGAGGAAAAAGTGGGTGCAATACAGAACCCCAAGGACAGACCCCCAAATGACCCACTTCCTCCAGCTGGGCCATACCCCAAACATTTTGCCACTTCCTAATAATGCCACCAAGGAATTAATCCATTGATTATTCCAGAGCTCCCAAGATCTAATTGTCTTTGGACATGCTATGAGAGAGACACCCAAAGGTGTACTTTACTGCTTCCCTAGGTGTGTCTCAATCCCATCAAGTTGACTGTCAAGAAGAAGCCCCACAACAAGGAAATATAAAGCTAGGCAAAGCCAATAGCTCTGCATTACTCAGGGTTCTCTAGAATAAAGAATAACAGATTGTACAGAATGAATCTCTCTCCATGTGTGTGTGTGCACATGATCTAGTAGAGTAGCTTACATGCTGAGATCCACTAGTCCAACAATAGCTGCCTATGAGTAGAAGGTCCAAGAACCCAGTAGCTGTTCAGTTCCTGAGACCGCATGTCTCACCTGGTCTTCAGTACATGCCAGAATCTGAAGAAGTAGGATCGAATGTCAGTGAAGGAATGAACTTGCTAGCCAGGCAAGAGCAAGCAGGCAAAGAGCAAAAGCTTCCTCTTTCTGCATCTTAGAGATGGATCTTCCCCACCTGAAAGGACCTGGATTGAAGGATGTCTTTTGCCCCCAAATAGCCAGATTAAAGGTGTGTCTGCCCACTAACAGATCAGGATTAAAACTAGATCTTCTTACCTCAAATTAAGCCACCTCTTCCGAAGAGAGAAGTAGAGAGAGCACAGGCCCAAATGCCTGACAGAAGTATGTCAAGGGAGGAGAGGTTTATGCTGAGTCATAGTTTGGCCAAGTCAAATACAGTAGAGAAGGCAGGGTAGACTCATGACAGCAAGGGCTTGCTACTGCGGCTCCTCACATCTCAGTGGACTAGGAAGCAGAGACTGCAAACGGGGATGGCTTTAACCCCCCCAGGGCCCACTCCTGCTGGTTTACAACCATCAGGTGGCTATTTCCCAATGATTTCAAAACCTTCCACGTCAGTACCAACAACTGGGGATGAAATACTGAAACACACAGTTCTGGCAGAGACATATCACGTTCAATCTGTAATAGTAACTAAATGGATTCTGGAGTCTCAGTGGTGTCTTGGATTTATCAGTGCTCTGGCCAATAGGGGCCATTCACACATCATCTGTTAAGTTTCTGATTTTCCTTTCTAACTGAGCTCCCACTGTTCTCTCTTGTCTAACTTTGGTGGTTTGAATTAAAATGACCCCTATAGGTTCATAGGAAGTGGCACTATTAGAAGATTAGGACCTTGTTGAAGGAAGTGTGTCTCTGGGGGTGGGCTTTGAGTTTTCAGAAGGCAGAGCCAGCTGGTTGCTTGCTCACTGTTTCTGCTGCCTGGTGGTCCAGATGTAGAACTCTCAGCTGCCTCTCCAACACCATGCCTGTCTGCAGGCCACCATGCTTTCTAACATGACAATGGACTAGACCTCCAAACTGTAAGCCATTCCCAATTAAATGTTGTCCTTCATAAGAGTTGCTGTGGTCATGGTTTCTCATCTCAAATCAAACCCTAACTAAGACAGTCACTCCTGCTCACCTTTATTAGCCTTCACCCAGCCTGTGGCTAAATCACTTTGCAACAGATTAAAGAAACTGAATGACCATACAAAGTTTTGTGGGCACCTGCAATGATGCCTCCAGTATTATAGAGGCTAGCTTTCTTTGATGCACCTGACTCTTTCATTTTGCTACACACTTATATAGTTTCCAGGAGTTCCCTTGATGTGACTTCTATGTAGAAAACAATCTTTCATAAAAGATGAGTTATAGCAATAATAATAATTTAGTTGACATAAATGTTACATTCACATTACTAAACCTCAAAATTTACTGACACAAATACCTAGAAACTAAACCAATAGAAGATTTAGAAGCAAGAATATCTTTATAACTAACATTATTTAGAACCATTGGTGAAAGATGTCACTGAAAAGAGTAGATTTTATTGTTGCTAGTAAATTCTTTACAGGCAATGAATTGCCACATTGCTCTCTTCTAAAGTGTGTCCTCCCCCAACACCACTCTTGAGATGTCATTGTCTGGTGTGCAGCTATTTCCTCTACACTAAAGGTAAAGGGAGGTTCCTGAAGTCTCTAGAAGCAAACAAAACTTAACACCTCTCAGGAAGAAAACAATTGACAAGTCTCAGGAAGTTGCTGAAACAAGAATCACAAGGTTATTCAAGTAGTAACAACTACTGGAGGAAAGAGGCTCTCTGAGTCTGCCCTTAAGTCTTTTATAAGCTCCAGGGATTCAGCTTCCATGAGGCATCACCCATGCTGAAGTGGACTTTCTGATAATATAGATCCTCCTTTAGGCAATCGATCATTGACGGTTCATAAGTATGCTTATTGGATCACCAAGTTTGAATTCATTGGACTCACTTGATAGTCAACTTCAGTCTGTCACTGGTCACTAATCCGGAGTAAATATATGTTTGTTCATATCTCCTTAGGAAAGATCTCACACCCTGTCTTCCAAACCATGTACAACACTCTTGTGTGTACACTTATTCATCCCAAGTGTAAGTGTAGCTCTTCCTGTATCCAAAGGGCAATCACACAGGGGTGTTTCTTGATGTGGTTTATGAGCTTGTAAGGGACTATGTCCCTTTATGTGGCTTGCTACACACAGACGGCTTCAACATGGGTACTGGGGACAATATGTAGGAACAAGAGAGGAGGGCAGACACTATGCATTATTTATCTTATGCTTCTTCCCGTTCAGACCTGCAAATGAATGCCTGTGTCACATGGAAGCAGAGAGGAACTGACAACCAAAGCCTGGGAGGTTACTTCAAGAATGACTCGGCAAAACAACAGTGTTCAATTCTGCCACTAATGAAGTCTCAGAACACAAAGTGAGACACAGAGCTGCAGAACACTTGCTACTGTGGTAGTTCAAGGAAGCTTTGGCAGAGCCCCAAACAGTATCCTTGGCACAGAAATGAGTCATCTCCTGGGGAATGCCAGCCTCTATAGAAACACTGCTCCTTCTGCAGATGTAATGTTTGGAGGAAGTTCTTGGAAATGTTCTTTCTAGACTCCAGGCAGTCACTTGTGCTCAGAAATATGGAAGGTTTGCCTACTTCTGAGTTGAGAGTGGGATTGGACTCATTTCAGAACCAATTATACTTCTATGTTTCTCTCAGAGTCAGCTGTGAAGGTTTCCCTCAACTATGGATGCTCAACGCGGGGCACAAAATAAAGAGCATGTCTTAGCTGTAGGCTAAATGTTTCAGTCTTGGTGCAATTATCCCTTAAGTTACCCAGAACATCCATATCCAGTTCTGCGCCCTTGCATATGTCCTCTCCCTGTCAGAAGAACACAGTTACCCATGTTCATTCCTGCTCAGAAGCCCCCATCTTGTCAACTTCAAATATCAACCCTGACCAAGCTCCTTAGCTTTGCTACAGTCCCAACACTAAACTCCTCCTCAGGTCATTTCTACCCAATCTTGGTTTAGTACTTGCTGGTAGAAATTAATGTTATCAGGAAACTACTAACGAGCTGCCGCCATTCACTCTGGTGTGTACATGTGTGCGTGCGTGCGTGCGTGTGTGTGTGCGCGCACACACGCACGCATGCCTTCATGATAAAAAAATCAAAGCTAGAGAGATGAGCTGTGGGTTAAGAGCACTTCCTCGTCTTGTAGAGAAACTGAGGTCTGTTCTCTATCAGAAGGTTCACAGCCAACTGTAACTCCAACTCCAGGGGATCTGATGCAGTGTACACAGTACAGGAGGTTGGAAAATGCAAAACATGAATTAAACACAAATTTAAAATGCATGTATCTGAAAGAACAATGTCCCTTACAATAAAAACAAGACACCTAAGCTTGACTTGAAAGCCATTTCCACTTCTCCAGGATGACTCGCCCTGATCACTCCCTCTCTGCCCTCACTGAAGAGGATGCTCTCAGAGCCTTCGCCTGCCCATAGAGTGCATTTTCCATATGCCTCTCTCTGCTGAGGCTCAGAGCTGCACGCTCAGAACAGATCTCTCTGTTTGAAGGCAATGGACTCCGCCCGAGCATCTCCATTACATTAGCTCCCAAAGCATTCCACTGTGGTTGAGCAAGAGTCGGGTGGGAAGAAGGTTAAAGGAATAAAATCACCTCTACTAGGGAATTAAAAGATTCCCAGGGCTTCTTAACTACAACTGTGATGTGCCAAGGAGCGTCAAGGGAAGACTCAGTGCCTCCAAGGGGCTCCAAGATCCATTTTCCTGCTGAGCACAGGAAGCAAGGGGACATCTGGTGTTCCAAGACAACCTGATCCTGAGAATGAGAAATGGCCCCCACCTGCGAGGGTACCCATAAAAGAACAGATGAATCGGGGATTGTCAGAGCGCAACTGGTGGGAGCTGACAGGAGGAAACATGTCCCCAGGTGACGGAGAAACCAGCTGGATTCTTGAAAGACCGATGCAGATGATAGAGACATAAACATATAGATGGATATATACAGATATAAATAACACAGATAAAAATAATGCAGCCAATACTAACATATCAATAGATACAGATGGTATAAATGTAGATGATGTAAAGTTGTAAATAGATGATGCAGGTATAAATGATAAAGACTGGATAGATACAGATAGAAACAAGCACATTGATATACACGGTATAGTAAATATAGATATTAGTGATATCAATATAGGTGAAATGGATTATAGTCATATACATGCTATAAATACATAAATAATAAATTGAATAGAGGTACTTCTAACTATAGATATAGGTCATATAAATAATAGATATGCTGAGGGTGTATAGACAAAGGTTCTATAGCTATAGATGTTATGAATAGATGCAGATTATACAGATCTAAGTCATATAGATGCCTATAGGTAGGTATGGATTATATAAACATAGAAATATGAATGTGCATAGATAATATAACAATACAGAATTTATTTATGTAAAAATGGTGAGTTAGCACATTTCTTCTAGCAGGACTCTGCCCAGTTCACCCTAAGTTTGTATCAAAGAACCCCTGACACCAGCAGTCCAATAGTAAAGCTCCAACACATGCTGTTCTCTCCAAACTGAATAATTTCCTCCTGGAGGGAAGTTCTTTAAGACTCCGGAAGCTAATGAAACTTACTAGTCACAGTAGGTAAGCTCATGAAACCTACAAAATTTACAGCCCCCCCCAAGGTCCTATAAGTGCTGGGGGTGAGGAATGTATGGAGGGAGGGGCACTAAGACTTTTTCCAGTGGGTCTGACTTCAAGCTTCACAGGGAGCTCCAGGTTGCAGATTCTGGAAGTCACTTCCCAGGCTGTGGAGCACCTGCCTCTGAGTCACCCATACTCCTGGAAACATATCTGCCTCCCTCCAATAAACTCAGCTCCACCAAGCTAGTCTCGGGTAGAATGGTTTCTTTGGTCTTTCTTCCGCACTCTGCGTAGGGTGACTAGACATTTATTCACACCTCCCCAGGAGAAGTGAATGCTATCTCCGTTGTTTGCTGGAGAACCATGCAAGGAAAACAGCTTGGGCTGTTGGAGACCAATCACCATGGTTACCACTTGTGATGGCTGGTTTTAATGTCACCTTGCCTTTAATCACCTGGGTAAGCAGCCTCAGCTGAGGAATTGTCTTGATTGCCTTAATGGATGCGGTAAGACCAACCTCAAATGTGAGCAGCACCTTCTGGAAGCAGACCAGATTTAAAAGGGGCAAGCGTGGCAGAGGGAAGAGTATTTGCCTTCTGCAGGTTTGGCCTTCCCTCTTTCCACTGAGTTGATTTATCTCATTGCTGCTGCTGCTGCTGATGATGATGATGATGATGATGATGGTGATGGTGATGGTGATGGTGATGGTGATGGTGATGATGATGATGATGATGATGATGAGTCCTTCATTGATATCAGAACCACCGTTTCCAGGCTTCCATGGCTGAATGAGGACCAGTGGCGCTTCAGGCATCTTCTAGATTTGGGGTGTCATATTGGAACTGCTGAGGCACGCAGCCTTGTGGACTGAACAACTAAATGGGTTGTCAGATTTCTCAGTGTGAGACAACCATGGAAGGACTTACTCCTACTCCAGCAGCACCCGGCCTCTAGGGCTGAGCAACTTCCAGGTTCTGTCTCTCAGGTGTGACTTAACTGTTGTTAATATTTTAACATAAGATGACTTCACAAATTGTGGGTGGTATTTGTGTGTGTGTGGTTGTGTGTGTGTGTGTTCATCTTATCTGTTCTGTTCCTTTAGAAAAACTGCAACTAATATACGACTCAAGACGTAGTCATGTAAAGCTGAAATCCCCTTGATCAGAGGTAGACTGTAAATGAGGATAGGGGTGAGATACTTTATGATCACCTTCTATATGGCAGGGTACCAAAATGTAGCATCTTAGGTCAAATTTACTAAAGAGCACCACTAAAATGTGGAGTTCCTATCAAGACTAGCTGCTTATAGAATCCCTTATTCTTTACCTTGATGTCCATGACTCAGAAGGAGGAAGGAGATTCTTGTCATGATGTGAGATTCTAGTCCTGATGCGAGATTCTAGTCCATGGACAACTCTGGGATATCACTTCAAACTCCATCTTATCTACCGTCAACTTTTTGCCTAACTACACAAGGCCTTCTGTCGAACACCGTAGTTCTCAGTCTGTGGGTTGCGACCCCTACAGGGTCACATAACGGATATATTTACATTATGATTAATAATAGTACCAGAATTACAGTTAAGAAGTAGCAGAGAAATAATTTTTATGGTTGGAGGTCACCACAACCCTAGGAACAATGTTAAAGGGTCGCAGCGTTAGGAAGGTTGAGAACCACTGGTCCAATACACCAGACCTGGGACTCTCACATTCAAGCAGATCCATTTCAAAGAGAATGTATCCCCCCTACCCATCAGAGACCCCAAACTCTACCCTGATAGATTTACATGCCACTGCTTTAGTGTGTCTTAAGGTATTCAAATATGTTTATTAATTAGTCATCATTATCGACTTGACATCCTACTGTCATTTAAATAAACTTGGTGAAATTAATGAGTCCTCTAATAATATGCGTGCTCCTTGTGCTAATTATTTTTTGGTGAACAAATTCATTGTTCATATGAATAGCAATATAAATCATGTAAAGAATCAATATTTGTGTGGGAGATGAGCTCCAAAGACCAAGAGAAAGGACACACTAACATTGATGGAAGTCAGAAGGAGTTCTGAGCCCAAGTTAAAGAAAAAGTGGTTTTTCCTAGGGAAAGGGTTTAATATGAGTTTTATTAATGATGGGGTCAGAGGAAGAGGGTTCTCGAACACAAACAGAACTTGCTCTGTAATCATGCCAACTGGATCTCCCTACAAGGAAAAGAAACCACTGATAGAAGCTAAGAGACACTGAAGAATATGTTCTTGTCTTCACACACATACACACACACACCACTGATCTCCAAGTTCTTATTGATCTAACATCAGTCAATATATTTTCTTAATGCTTTTCCCTCTGAGTTAATAAAATCTTATACTTTGGCCTGTTTTCCCGTTATCACTAGACAGTATGATCTACATCAAAATATAACCCCCTCATATAGCTTGGATATACTTTATTTTATACACACACACACACACACACACACACAAGTACCTGCTGCAAGTTTATATCCCAGTGTGGCAGTGTTGAGATGGAAGACCCTTTAAGAGGTGAGGTCTAATGGAAGGTAACTGGTTCATGGAAGTTCCACCCCCATGAATAGACTAATTCATGGGCAGAGTTGGGTTTCTTAGCAGTGAATTAGTTCCCTCAAGAGTGTGTTATTATAATTTTGAAAATCGGAATAGCCTCCCACTCTCTTTTACTTCCTGTCTTGCCATGTGAGCCCTTTCTGACCAGTTTTCTTTCCACTTCATCACCATGTGATGACACAGCCGGAAGTCCTCCTTAGGAAACTGGTACCGTGGCCGTCGGATTTACCAGGCATGAGAGTCAAGAATACTTTCTTTATGAGGTACTCAGCCTTGGGTATTCTGCTGTATGTAGCAACATACACAGACTGAGATGTCCCTAAATTGGGTCCACAGACAAATATCAGGGAGCAAAGAAAAAAATATTTCCTTGGCTAAGGAGATTCCTGGAGGTTTCCACTGGCTAGAATTACTTTCTACAGTCCAAGCTCTTTTTATAAAATTCAAGTTCTCCAAATCTGAACTTTCCCTACCTTTCCTCTTATATCTCATCTAAATGAAACCCTTAAGGAAGCTGCCCCTCCCCACTCCATTTCAGCTAGTTAACCTTATATGCATCTGCCCCTTAAACCCACACTTGTCAGAGGAGATGAATCCTAAATTCCCCGATCACAGTCTTTCCCCAGCACTCAGAACTCCTAAGCTTTCTGGGTTTTATTGCATTTACTTCACGGGTCAGAATTTTCAGTATATGATCTTTTCTTATTTCCTTGACTTTGAACCTTTCAAGGAGATGATATCCATCCAATTCATCTCAGACTTCACAAAATCTAATGGTCCATAAATCTTTGATGAATAAACCAGTTAGTATAACCTTAATGAGAGAGAAAGGGTTGTGGGAAAGATTGAGGAGTCATCAGACAGAAGGCTGGGAATTGAGTAAGTGACACATGGAGGCCTAAGTTAGTGGGGACACTTGAAGCTCCCTGCAGGGGGTTAGAGGTTGCTGATATTTTCCTGTAAGTGGATTTGGTACAGACTAAGGATGTTTAGAAGGAACCAATACAGAGAAATAATCAAGAGTGCAGGCTCCTGCATTAGGGTCCAGAAATTATAATTAATGCTGGCAAAACATAGCTTGAGAGAGTATGGAACTGGTAGCGACCACATTTGCCTTAATGTTTGCTTGGAGACTGAGAATTGAAATGGGTGAATGGACCCCAGGTGGTCCCAATAGGCAAAGAATGGTTTATTGCAGACAGATTGAGAATCAAGTTCCTTCAGCCCCACGTAAGTACATTTTTTGGATAGGGCAGTACCTCCCAAACTGAGAAACACGGGATGTCTTGCTAAGTTAGGGATGCATTTTCTGGCTGAACAAATCACATGCCTATGAGTAATCAAGGTACTGAGGCAAACAAGCATAAGAATAGCTTAATGACTCAGGACTCTTGACTTGAGCAGTACGCGTGCGCACACACACACACATTGCCAACAAAGCACATAGCAACCTGGGACCCCACACAGACATGCACTTTTATTGAGCTGTATACACAACCCTCTTTAGAGAAAGCAACGGAACTTCCTCTCCGAGCTTTATCTCTCTAGGAACCTTAGTAGCATCCATTTTGGGAACAATTATATCCTAAAATGTACCCTGGAATGAGAGGCTAAGGGCTAATTCAGTCTGGACTAGTTTGAGATGCCTTTATGGCTTAACATACTCTGTCTTCTGAATGAACTTTTAAGGAAAATTCCATATTGGCCATCTTATAGCTGTGCATGATTAAGGCATGTCCATGATTAAATTCAAATGCACCATGGGAAAAGATATGCACACTAAACGAAGGGTTACTTCTTGCGTGGCATGCTTGCTCAGGGCATCTGTTCCTTTGAAATGTAGCTACTCTGTACTTTCGCTTTACCTCTGAGCATAGCATTTTGCTACTCTGCTTTAAGCATGAGCTCCACCAGTCCCTTAAACAAGACACCGAGAACCTAGAAACCCTCCAATCCAGACTGAGACTACCAAGTTGCATGATAATTCTCTCCTTCAGGGAGGAGGGGGAGGTTTATGAGACTTGGGGAATAAATTTCACATATGTGAGAAAGCTGAAACTGATGAGACCCAAGAGGAGTCCCTCCCCAAGGTTAGAGAAGCAGGAAGCAAGAGCTGGGGGAGGAGGCTGTGATCAGCCAACATGTCAAGTGAGAGTCTCAGACAAACCCAGCTGTGCAGACAGCTCCAGGGTTGCAGGTTTTGTGAGCTGGGGTGGGGTTTTTGATGATGCAGCTGCATCTGAGTAAGTACCCATCACTCAAACTCCTTTTGGTAACAGTAATGAAAACAACCAAGTTGGACTTTGGTATAATTGTTACTTTGATCTGTCCTGAGTTTTCTACCTGGAGTAAATAGGTGTGTATGAGTGTGTGTGTGTGTGTGTGTGTGTATGTGTGTGTGTGTGCGTGCGCGCGTGTGTGTTATCTACAGAAAAGTTTCACAACACACCCTTTGCAAACTTCTGCACGTTTATAAAATGCATTTAGAGCAGTGGTTCTCAACCTGTGGGTTGTGACCTCTTTGGAGTCGAATGACCTTGTCACGACGTTGTATAGTAGATAGGCTGCCTATCAGATATTTACATTACAATTCATAACAGCAGCAAAATTACAGTTATGAAGTAACAACAAAAATAATTTCAAGGTGGGGGTGACCATATGAGGAACCTTCCTGTCTTGTCATCCCAAGCGCTGGGATTGGATTTTTAAAAGATGCCTCACAGACTGAACATTATCAGGTAAGCAGACAGGAGGAGTAAAACAAGCCGTGAGCAGGAAGGTTTTGGAAGGATCACAAAATCCTTCAAGGTCAAGGACTTCCTTCTATACCTAGAAGGAATGTTTAAATAGACAAATCTGGCCATCTCACTCATCAACTGGAAGCCCGCACATGGTTTCCAACTGTTTGTAAAACAATAATTCTTAGCTTGCTTGATGGGGCTGCCCAAGCTGGAATAACTAGATATTTTTTAATGTGAGTGGGTATTCTGCCTATATGTATGTTTGTACACCACTTTTATGTCTGATGATTGCAGAGGCCAGAAGAGGGCATCAGACCCTCTGGAACTGGAGTTACAGTTGGTGGTGTGTTAAAAGGTCACAGCATTAGGAAGGTTGAGAACCACTAATGTAGAACATCTGAACTCTACCCATGGCAAAACACTAAAAGACTCCAAGAGATTCTTTCCTGGGATGCAAAGAGCTGGGTGATCGGTTCCATCACTTAGCTCTGAGGAACCCCTCAAGTCACAGAGGCATCCTAGGAAGGTGCCCACTCTGATGACTACGAATGTAACTCCCTAGAGGTCCAAGAAGAGATTTATTGAAACCTTGACATGTATCAGACACTGTGTGAAGGGCTTAATCTCACAAAACCTTTCCTGCCCTCATGAGTTTCTAAAATGTATTAGTTTGCCTTAGATGAAATCTCACAAAGCATAATCTGCAGGGTGGAGGGAACCCAAGGGCTGTTGGGCTGGCCCAGAAATTTTATCACAAGATTGCTCATCACGCCCTTTGCCTTGAGAAGGAGTGCACTGTAGTACGAATGGGAATTCTCTCACCGTGCAAAGGGAAGGTTAGATATGTGAGCTAAGCTTTATTGGAGTTGAAAAATCCAAAAAGCTCTGCCTCCCAACTGGAGAGTCCAGTATGTCAGAAGGCGGAATTCCCCCAGGGAAAGGAGCTGCATTAATATTCAAAGATGCTACCATCTTCCTTCAGGTTTCACAACTGATACTAAATTAAGCCATAAAGTGCAACCATGCTAATTGGCAAAAGACATATGACAGACAATGATGGGGTAAAAGTTCACTTCTTACACCAATTAATTACAAGAAAGAAAAAAATTTTTCTAATGAAGGCATGAGCTCCCACGCATGCCATATGGATCCTGAGCACCTAGATTGACGGGCACAGCCGTGCGCCCCTGGAATCCCATCCTCCAAAGACCTAGTGTGAGATGGAATAGCTTCGTGTGTTTGCATGTTGAGACATGAATTTTGAGCCCAGTGTGAGGCATTAGCAGTGTATAATAAATTCTCTGAATATGAACATGAGACCTACCTTGGCGGTACACCTGAGCACATCTATCCAGTATACAATATGATAGCCCTGCTTCCTTAATACTAGTCCTACCTGAGTCAAGGAACCAAATACTTGTCCTTCAAGAGTTAACCATTAAGATCATATATAACACATACAGTCCCTGTGTTCAAAGTTCCCTTTTTCATAAAGTCACCAGTGATGTTGAACTGTGTCCTACCCTACTGACCTTCTTTTAACTTAATTCTATGAAGACTCTACTCAAAATTAAATCATAATCAGCAGCTCTGATGGGGGTAAGAATCCAATATATTTGTGGTGGTTTGAATAAGAATGGCCCCCATAGGCTCTTATATTAGAATGCTTCGTCACCAGGGAGTAGAACTCTTTGATAGAATTAAAGGGTTTAGGGTGTGGCCTTCTTCTAGGAATTGTGTCCTTGGGGTGGGTTTTGAGGTTTCAAAAACTCATGACACTTCTCTTCCCTCTCTCTCTTCCCTCTCCTGGCCCCCTTTCTCTTTCTCTGCCTGTGGGTCAGGATTTAGCTCTCAACTACTTTTTCAACACCACACCTGCATGCCACCATGCTCCCTACCATGATGACAACAGACTAAACCTCGGAAACCACAAGCAAGCTCCGCATTAAACGCTTTCTTTCATAAGAGTTACCTTATGGTTATGGTGTCTCTTCACACCAAAGAATGGTGACCAAAACAATACCTTATGAGACGAGGTGACACAATTCATCATCATAGGACACAACAAGGATGGAATTCTCAGAACATATTCAAGGAGTCATCGGTCAATTCTTTTTTGCCTTTTCATTTCTCGCATTCATTCTTAGGTAATTTCATGCACCAACACAATGCGTTTAGACCTTATCCGCCTCTCGTTTCTCCTCTACAACTCCTCACAGAAATTCCCTGACTTTCTCTTACCAAATCCATGTCTTCTTCCCTTCTTAAACAACTATGGGGTCCACTTAGTGCTGCCTATATGGTCATGGGTGTAGGATTTTATCCACTAAGCATGGGAAGCTGACTGGGGGTCACAGCGTTGAGAAGAAGTGAGTTTCCCTCCCACAGAGGCCATCAGCTACCAGTAGCTTCTCATCGAGAGGCAAGGCCTCCCTCACAACCATCCTTCTGTCCCATGATGCACTGCTTACTGGACTGGTCTTGGGCAGCAACCGCAGCTGCTGTGAGCTCATGAGTACCACATCTGTGCCATGTCCAAATGACACTGTTTCTCAACAATCCTTCCACCTGCTCTTTCATGATGTCCCCTTAGCCTTAGGGGAGAGGAACTATGACCTAGGAGCCCCATTTAGAGCTGAGCATTCCATGGCCACTTCTTCTCTACCCTTTGACCAGCTATGAGTTCTCATATTAACCACTATCTACATCCTAAGCCAATTCTGTTGGGAAAATAAAAATCTGGATAGCACTTCATAGACCCAGGATTCTGAACTCTAAATAACAAGAAAGGGTGATTTAAGAGATCCCTTGATTTCTGGGAATTGGGGCCAAATTTGCATCTTCCTGGTTAAGAACCATCTCCATGGCAGGATCTTCCTGGGCTTCCAGAGAGCTGGGGAGTGGGAATTTGTTATTCCACATTGTAGATCTGCAGTGAAAGTCCCCCAGACCAGAAATGCTCATGATTTCTGCATTCAAAAATAAAGATAATTCCTTACTTCCAAGGACAATATCATAGTCCACCCACCCCTTGCTTTAAATCCTCCCTTTTTATTTTGGATGGGGCCCCACCCCAGATTTGCCTCAGACTCCCAGTTTATGTCATGCTGGGGATGGAATCCAAGGCCTCGTGCATGCTAGGCGAGCACTTTACCAGCTGAACCACAGCTCACATTTGCTTCTGGGTTGTATTTGAGATGGGGTCTTCTGCAATTAGATAGCTGCAGCCATGCTTTATTTCCTTTCCCATTCATCTTTGATATGCTGCGGAATTAACAAGGCTCCCCTTGACCCACCTGTGAAATCTGCCATCTCTTATGGCTGCTCACTGGTCTTTGCTGGGAGATGCTCTAGCGATAGCAGTGGAGAAATTTGATGAATGTTTCTCTCCTTCTTATTACAAGAATGCTAATCTCCTGACATCTCTCCCCCTATGTACATTCATTAAAGGACTCTGGGCTCCCCACACTCTGCTGCAGATAATATTCAGCACTGTATTTGCTGACATTACAGTGGTCGGCTCACACAGAATTATCTGATAATGTGGTATTAAAGAATTAGGTCAAATAATCTGGATAAACCTTTCGGATTAAAGGCTCTGTGCTTGTCTCACTGACCAATATTTTGACAATCTAGTTGGACTTGAGCACACGGTGTCCTCAATGCTCATTCCTCCCACAGATTGTGATGTGGGCTGGGTGTAAAGAACTCTTCTAGGCACTGAAAAACGAGGGCTCTACTTCCCAGAACCTTGCAATACAGGAAAGAAAATGTGAGCAGATATGTACTATCCGACAGGGGCTTGGTTAAGAGCTTGCTGCTGCAAGCAGGAGACCCAAGTTTGATCCCCAGAACTGACCTTAAGAACCGCCTTAGCAGAGTACAGCAGTACATGCTTGCAACCCCAGTACTGAGGGAGTAGAGACAGACCTGCTGATCCCTGTGGCTCATAGGCAAGCCGGTCTAGCCCACCAGGAAAAGGAAAGTATCTAGAATATGAGGAATGACGCCTGCGCATGCCCCCTGGCCTCTACCCATGCTTGAGCAAATGCATCAGCAAACACAAACAAAACACATAAAAATATAATAACGACAACGCATTGATATAAATAATTTGGGATGGTAGGTGAGATCCGGTTCTCCTGTAGTCAGAAGGGCTTCACAGAGATTTGAGTCCACCTGGAAGAACGGAAGCAGCTCCCTGGGTGCAGCATCGTGTGTATAGGAGAAGGATTCCAAACAGAAGAAATAGCAGATGCAACAAGGAAGAGCACAATGTGTCCGTCACCCTTTCCCCTAGAGAATGCACAGAAGATGAATGCCCTGGAGGGACAAGGAATATTCCCGTCTCCTCTCTGTCACCGTGATAAAGTACTCTGACCAACAACAACTTGGGAAGGAAATGCTTTATTTTATCTTTATTCTATCTTACACTTTCAGGTTATAGCCCAACATGAGCAGCAACTCAAGGCAGAAGCCCAACACAGAAGCAGGAAAGAGCACTATGCTCTGGCTTGCTCTCTGGTTTCATAACAGGCTCATGTTTTCTGATCCTGCACAGGGTCACCTGCCTAGAGACGGTACTGCCTGCAGTGGAGTTTATCCTTCTACATCAATTAATAATCAAGACGATCCCCCACAGGTACGGTCCTAGCCAAAATGTTTCAGACATTCTCTCAATTGTGACTTTCCTTCCAGATGACTGTGGGCTGTGTTAAATTAGCAGTTAGACTACCTAGGACAGGGGCTAAAGCCAGCCTGACTTGATTATCAGGCCACAGAGTTCATCCTCTCAACTGTGTCAGAAACCAAAGGCTTGTAGGGACAACATCGGATTGCAGAAAGCTGACTTCTTCACCTGACTGCAGGCCAACACCTTAGCTCTCAGGTGACAGTTGTAGGGAAAGAAGGCACAGATTCAAGAGCCACTGAAAGTCAGTCATGGTAGCACATGTCCTGAATCCCCATGCTCAGGAGGTTGAAGTGGGAAGATCACACATTCAAGGTAAACCTGGCATCTTAGTTAAGGTTTTTATTGCTGTGAGGAGACACCACAATCACATTAACTCCCATAAAGGAGAAACATTTCATTGGGGTGGCTTGCATTTTCAGAGGTTTAATCTATCTCATCACGGTGTTGCATGGTGGTGCGCAGGCAGACGTGGTGCTGGAGAAGTAACCGAGAGTCTTATATCTTGACTCACAGGCAACAGGAAGTGGTCTGTCTCACTGGTCATTCTTTGAGCAAATATGAGACTGCAAAGTCTGCCCCCACAGTGACACACTTCCTCCAAGAAGATAAACCTACTCCAACAAGGCCACATAACCTGATAGTGCCACTCCCTTTGGGGGCCATTTTCTTTCAAATCAGCGCACATGGACTACATAGATAGTCAAACCCTGCATCTAAATATAAACAAGCAAACAACAGAATCATTCAAAGGTGGTCTTCTTAATCAACATTCTCAAAAAGAAAAAAAAAAACACAATCAATGTGAGACATACATACACAGGTTGCATCCACACTCAGAAAGCAAAGAATGAACAGGAAGTGAGCCCAGTCTGTTAAAACGTCAAAAGCATATATCATTATGTAGCAGTTTCCTCCAAGATAAAAACTTTCCATTTTGTAGAGAAAGTCTCTTAAGACCTAGGATGCAAAAAGGGAGATGAAACAACAGGATATTTTAGGTTGAGGTGTTTCCCAGAAGGTGAAACAACAGCATATCCTAAGGGGAGGCAAAACTCCATTCTGAAGGAAACCTCGTTAGGATAGTTGACAACTCAAAACAGATTCAGGAAGCCCCTGAAACTGACAAGATTCACTAGGCACCTCCCTCCCCAAGAATACATAAACAGTAAAGACTGCTGAGAGTCACCCTCAGACAAGCCAGACTTCGAAGGAGATTCTCAGCCCAGCCCAGTAACCCAAAAGAGGCAGAAAACAGCTGAGTTGCCAAGACTCCCAGACAAGCAGAGCTGTGTGAACGTGGCTCAGACCAAACTTACTAGGAAAGGATTCCCTGCAACCTGTTGAGCTTCCCGCAAGTTGTGCAGTGTGCTTCAAGTTTCCAGTGTTTGTAAACCATCATTCATCCTCGGGGTGGGCTTGGGTGATGCAGCTGTATCTGAGTCATAGCTACTCCTGTATTAACTAAACTCTCACTCACGCCCCTGCCCAACGTACAGACAGCTACCTCCCCCAAGAGTCATCCATCGCCTGGCAACCACTTACTGCTTGTATAAAGGAGGGGCCTTGTGAGTCCTGCAAGTTACTTTAATGTTAAACTGAGTCTCTCTTCTCCCTTTGGGAGAGAATGTTTTGAACCAGAAGGAAAATACATACAAATATAATAGTCATTATTGACGATCAACTTGACAGAATCTATACTCACTGAAGAGAGACAAACCTCTGGGCATGTTTATGAGGAAGCTTCTAGATTCAGTTAAGTGAGAAGACCCACCCTAACTATGAGTGGCACCATATTCCGTGGGCTGGGGTTTAGACTCGCGAAAAGAGGAGGGGCACGCAAGCATTCAGTTCTCTCTGCTTCCTGACTGTGAACACAATGTGATCCGCTGCCTAGTGGTCAGCAGGCCTTCCACCTTCCCCACCATAATGGACCATCCCCTCTCAGCTGTGAGCCAAAATAAACCCTTCCTCCATTATGCTGCATTTTTTGGGGGGGCATTGATCATATTGAGAAAAGTAATTAGCTCAAAAACAGACCCCATCCTTCATGACATGCTTATAAGTTGGAACCTTCTAACCATCTCTCCCCAAGAAAGTACATTGATCTTCCTCCTACTAGAGATTTGGATATTTTTTTAAACTATGTGACAACTCTTTACACATGTTAAATCTGTAAGCTTTTTTAGAGTAAAAAGGCTAGAACCGTAATTCCAAGTCTTTCCTTGCTACGTCATCCCCAGAATCTCAGGAGTTCCAAATGATATCCTGAAAGCTATCCCAGCCCTTTGACCCCTGCTGCTTTCAAAGTCAGCCAACAGTCCCGTCCTCCATCACCAAGGTCTCCCAGTTCAGTGCAGGGCAGAGGTGTAGGCAAGATGGTGCAGGATATGTAAGCCAGGGTTATCAGGGAGTCCCTCATAGCCAAAACGTTCATTTGCTATTCAGTGGATGGCTCTCTGGGTTATGTCCCCTTTGTGTACAGCCTGGCATATCTCTGTGGTTTGAATAACCAGAACAAAAACACTACACATTTCCCCTAGGTAGCTAATAGCTCCTTATCTTACAGTTCTGCACATAATTTACTTAGGATGAAATCTGATCCTCTTAAATCCATACTGTGTCATTTTCTTTCTCTTGCCTCACAGTGAATTTATTCAGCAAGCAATCACCCTTTAAGATGTGCTGATAGCCTTCCCTTCCCTTCCAATTCTTGAGTGTGGGTCTGAAGAATTCCTGGACGGACTGTTTTCTTCTGGAACCGAGAAACTGCCGCAGCACTAAAGCATCTGCTAGGACCACTTGAAGGGCTGCCATTCCTCTTCTTAACACACATCACTGGACTGGGAAGATAGTTTAGTATAGCTTCGTGAGTGATGTACTTGGCCACAGATGCCTGAGAACCTGAGGTAGATTCCCCAGAACCCACATAAGAACCTGGGAGTAGTGAGGCTCACTTGATATCCCATTGCTGGAGGGGAGGAGATAGGCTAGTCTATTGAGTGCGCCCCAGATCCCACTGGGAGACCCTGTTTCAAAAACCAAGGTTGAACATATCCCAACATTGACCTTTGGCCTCCACATGCACATACATGTGCATGGATGCACCCACACAAACATTCACACACACACACACACACACACACACACACACACACGCCAATGAGGTCTATGGAGAACATACTTGGAATCAGGAAATGTTTGGCTGTTTACCCACTCAACAAGTATTTATTGTCAGTCATGTAGTCCAGTCCTGTTTCTGCCTGCTAAAATCACGTTAATGAGTAAACAAGATAAGCAGCCTTCTCCCTGCATTTCCAGAAGAGATTGAAAGCTTGTGTTCTTGCGTTGCTCAATCTTTGGCAATTTGCTAGATCCCTCCTTGCCTGACTTCTGTTCTGGTAACACATGTGGATAGTGCTATGAACTGGAATTTAAAAAGTGGGGGCATATTAGAGATTAAAACCAGGACTTGGGCCATACTAAGAAAATATTCTACTGCTTAAACTACATCTTCAACTCTCTTTTCAATTTTCTACGTTGAGATAGTGTCTTACTAAGGTGGTCAGGCTAGCCTTGAACTCACTCTTGTAGTCTTGGTTGGCCTTGAACTCATGGTCCTCCCAAGTAGCTGGACTGACAGGCCTGCAGCACCCTGGCTGACTGCAATGTTAAACTGAGTACCAGATACAGCCACTGATGCTTAAGTGGCTAATAACATTCCAGGCACTCAAAACCATCATCTGACACATGTAGAGACTTTCTATCTTGACCCAGAATTCCCAGGAACACCCTCAAGTTTAAGGTAACCACCTGATGGCACTATCAAATTTAAATCGGGGGTTTGTGAGCCGGTCGGAAACAGTCAAGGTATAAAAATTCACAGACTATGGCAGAAAAGCAAATATAAACCTCTTTATGTGGTTCCCTGCTTAATTTATTCCCAACTTTGTCTTAAGTGATACTTCTCATCAATATACAGGAGATAAAAAAACTATCTAGGGTTAAAATTCCCAGTGAGTGCTTCCTACCAGGTCTGTGGTGCACTACTGCCCCCATGTGTACCAAGCTTGGCTAGCAAGCATCTGGGACCCACACTGACATTAGGATATTTTATTTTATCATTTTTTTTCTTGTTTTTTTCCCAAGCAAGAACACTTAAGAAAAAGAAAGTACTCTCAAAAATCCTCTTTATCCAAGATCAAATAGAATAAAACCCAATTAAGTCAAAGCAGCTGTTGGTGTTTAAGCAACTCAAGCAGCACAACTTTTCCTTCCCTCCGTGATGTGTATTGGACATCTAGCTCCATTCACAGGACTCGGGCCTTAACCCTGGAGATAAGAAGAAACCCCTCAATAGACTAGAGGGCTCACTGTGCTCCCAAGTCACAGTCTCTGGTTCCTGGCGTGGGCACGTACCTCTGCTCAGAATGATTTCTAGCATCACTGAATAGACAGCTGTGTTCTCTGCTCACAAGGAAATTCCTAGATACCTCTGCCTCAAACTAGTGAAATGAGTCTTGTGTTGTGTGAGTCGAGGTCAAGAAACATTTATCAGATTAGATCTTTTGACCCTGTTAGGATTCTAAGGTTCGGGGATTGTGTGATTTAGAGGGTGCAGCTCACTGATGGCTAAACTGACTGTGGTGACTAGATTGGGAGTGAACTTGACAGGACCTCAAATCATCCAGGAGGTAATTATCAGGATGTGTCTGTGTGGGGTTTTCTAGATTGGGTTAATTGAGGTGGGGAAACCCACCAGGAATGTGGGAAACACTATTCTGCAGGCTAAATAAAGAAGAGAAAGCGAGCTGAGCACCAGTATTCATCTCTCTCTGCTTCTTGACTGTGGATGTCGTGTGGCCAGGCACCTCATGCTCCTGCCGCTATGGACACACCCTCAAACTGTGATCCGAAATAAGCCCTTCCTTCCTTAAGCTGCTTTTGTCAAGCATTTTGTCCTAGCAGCATGACAAGTGACTAAAACACTGTGATAGAATATTGTAAGATCTGAGGCCAGAGGCCATCTGCTGAGATGTCCTGATTTCTGTGTCCTAGAACAAAGGATTGGATAGGAACTCAGAGGATATGAGAGAAATAGAGGTAGTTTATGAAGAAAGCACAAGCCCCAAGAATGAAACTGAGCTAGAGAGCTATGACAGGTCTGAGGTCTATGCTAGGAACCTGTTGTGTAACACTTTTTCTGAAGAGACATAAATATCTTCAACTGGCTAGAGCAATGTTTCTCAACCTGTGGGTCATGACCTGCACAGGGGGTTGCATATCAGATTTATATTACAGTTCATAACAGTATCAAAATTATAGTTATGATATAACAACAAAATAATTTTATGGTTGGAAATCACCACAACATGAGGAATTATATTAAAGGGCCACAGCATTAGAAAGGTTGAGAACCACTGAGTTAGAGGATCAATGACAGACAAAATTAAGGATAGCACCAAAGTCCTACTTGGTCAATGAGTTTATTGGGGTTACTTACAAGAGTATGGATGAGGGGTGACTTACAAAAGCAGGAAGGACTCAAAGATAACTACACCACTGAAAGCCTACCCCCAGCATGGGTGCCAGCTCATAAAAGCTGAAATCCTGAAGCTCACTCCATGACTTACAGGTAGCTCCACTGGCTAGAAAAAGTGTCTTCTAGGCATCTCAACTTGTCTGCGCCTCCTCAGCAGCCTTTACTGCTTACATAGCCTTTGGAAATGAGGGTCTTTGTGCATCTGATCAGTTTCAGGGACTTCCTGGGACTTCTGAGTTGTTTACTTCCTGAGTCTTAATGAGCCTACCTGAAGAAAATAAACTGGGAAAAGGAGAATTTCACTTGAGTCCCAAGCACCTGGCCAGGTTCCTCATTCCCCCACCTATGCATATCCTGCATAGGTTGAAAAACAACCCACCCACGCATGTCCTGCCTTTACGCATGTCCTGCCTAGACTGAAAAACATGTTTTTCCCAACCAGTTGGAACAAACAACTATGTCCTAAGGTTGACCCTTATGCTAATGTGAATGTTATGTCCAATCAGGTTGTAATATGCTAAAGTTGTGGTTTTTGGTTTTTGTTATGTCCAATCAGGTTGTAATATGCTAAAGTTGTGGGGTTTGCCTATAAAAGCTTGCTGGAACTGTTGTTGGGTGCTCTGCCTCCTCGGAGACCAGAAGCACCTGGTTGCGCAATTGTTAATAAATCCTCTTGCTCGTTAGAATCTGCTGGACTGGTTATTTGAGTCGAGGGGCTTCTCCCTGGAACTAAGACCTGAGGGTCTTACAACCTTTAGAACATCCTGAGTCTTATTAAGCTTCCCCCCGTGGTAGAACTTAGTAGCTCAGAGTAAATAGCTGTAAAATAGAGACATAAGAATATTCAAGGGCGTGAAATTAAAAGTTTTAGAAAAGTTGAATACAGCTCAGTGTGGGCAGAACACAGGGCATGAGAAAGAGAGTATTGTAAAACAGGAATTCATGGAGATGACCAGAGAGGGACTGGATTGTAAACTAAAGATGTGAATTGAAAAGACGGACCACAGAATGTTACAGAGGAGAACAGGAAAGTTTGATTTTTTACCAGGACAACAATGGGCAGTTGAATTGTGGGAAAGATCTAAAATGGGAAGCCCAGGAGAAGACAATTATATAGTCTAGGCAGAAGACATCAAGTATGAATTAAGTATTGGAAGAAGCAACTAGATAATTATTACAACAACCATTAGTCTTTAGAATGGTGTAGCCCACCCCAAACTCTTCCCTGATTGCCCCTGACTGATAATATAAGAATTAGCAAGTTTGGGATCTTGAGAGACAGCTCAGTCAATGAAGTGCTTGCCTTGCAAGAAAATAGACTTGAGTTCAAGCCCCAGAACTTAAACACATGTTTAAGAAGAAGCAAAACTTAAAAAGCAAGATGTGGTGACACACATTTGTAATTTAAACGCTGGGGAGGTACAGAAGACAACAAAAGTTCTGGAACTCATTGGTCAGCTGGCTTTGCCCACTTGATGAGTGAGAAATTCTGTGTTAAAAGTCAAAACGGGTACCCGGTCCTTCTACTTGGTTCTAGTCCACACCACTGAGGATGTTCCTCAAGCCTTCTGTCTCTTGTCTGCCCATCTTTCCATGTCCCTAACTTCATCACATGCCAGAGGTTTCATATGGCAAGCCATATGGTGTGATGCTTTTACAGCTCAATATCAGCTGGAAAGCTCAACACGGAAGAATCCTGAGACTTTCTGACATAAGCTAGCTTACCCTGGCTTTGGTTCCAGATGCCTACCTATGCCTTGAATGTTATTTGTTGACTACTCTATGGAATACTCAGCCTTCCAACTCAGAATTCAGTGGGGCTGTTTAGAGGTAGCATCACAGGGGAGACAATCTGGTAAGGAGCCAAAGGCCAATGTTAACTGTACAATCTGATATACCACTTGTGGGACTTTTCCTAGGGAATCATGAACAGACAGAGCACTGATGACAGGTTAAAGAAATAATTCTACTCAAGTCTAGTTTCTCAAAACATTGAGCTCATTTGGGCTACTTGCAGGGGTTAACTGATGCAGACATGGATGTCACAAAGCCAGCTGCATCACCAAAAATCATATATGGACATGAATGACAACTCATAAAAGATTGCGCCTTCCTTGTGCTTTTTTCATGACTTGCAGGCTGCCTGGAAGGTTGGAGAGTATCCTTTCTACAGCAGCTGTCACTGTTTATATAACCAGAGAGAGGAGCCATATGAGTCTTGTAAGTTTTAGGAACCTCCTGAGACTTGTGAGTTTTAACTTCTGAAGCCTTGTAAGTATCCTTTACTTCCCTCCCAGGAGAAATGTCCAATCCCTAGAAAATACCCATGCAATATCACTTTGGTCTTTCTCTATGTCTTCTGAGATGATTGACACTTTCCTCCTGGGGCAGCTGTGAGGAAGGAACGAGGTCATGTGAGCAAAAGTTATTCTTAAGCACAAACCATTAAACAAGTAGCAGTGATTGTGGACCCTTGTGAGTACCAAGACAGAGGAGCCCTGACTAAGTGTTAATGACTATATTGCATGGGACTACATGAAAGAGTGGTGAGTTTTGTTAGGATTCTCCAACTTAGTGTCATGACTCTTCCCTAGTACACTTGAACCAATAAGCAACTATTGAAAACACTCAAAAGTGTTTCCTAACAACAGATTTCTTGCAACCAAGAAAATGATAGCTCTCGGATATTCAAGTGCATCTGTGCATGAAAAATATTATCCACTAAGTGTCAGTGAAATATGAGAGTACTGTGATTAAATGATTTTAAAAAAACAGGCTATTTACAATTATTCTAAACATCATGGATGGAACTCACAGTTCTAATGTTGAATGAGAAAAGATAAAGACAGAGTGTATGCTTATGGTTTCGTTTATATGAAGTATCAACACAGGCAAAAGGAATTAACGTTGATAGAAATTAGGATAGTGCTTATCCTATTAATAGACTAATTACTAGCATATAGGGTAAAAGTGGTCCTCTGAAGAGCCATACGTACTGTTGTTTTTCCTGATCTGTTCTTTTATTAGAAAGCACATTGTGTTTGTAAAAATCTATGTAGCCATCACATTATAATTATGAGCACTTCATGTATATTTCAACAAAGAGGGTGTTGTATGAGTATTTTAAGCTCATCCATGCCTACTATAAGAGAGCAAATCTGGAGTTAGAGAGAAAGATCAGTAGGGGAAGCATTTATCACACAAGTATGAGGACCGGAGTTCAAATCCCCAGAATCCACAAGCAGTCAGGTGTGGTATCACACATCTGTAATTCCAGGACTCCAATGGTGAGATGGGAGACAGAAACAGGAGAATTTCTAGAAGCTCATTGGCCTGCTAGCCTGACATAGCCACAAGAGACCCTTTTTGAAACAATAAAGGAAGGCAAGGACCAAAACTCAAAGTGATCCTCCAACTTTCACATGGCTGCTGTGGCATACACACAAATACACATATGTTCACACAAAGAGGCTTTTTTTAAGAAAACAATCTTTGCCTATGACCATCATCTTAAGTTTATGCCAAGGCTCTACAAATGACTGCAGTGATACTTGTATCTCTCACTTTGTTCCCATTGATATCTTTTGTCTAATCACTAATGGAGCACAACCTTTAGATTGCAGATTGGGTCAAAAATATCATCAAAGGTCAATGCAAACACCAAATTATTTAGCAGAAAGCCCCCACTGTGGTTGAGGTTATGGTTAACACCAAATACAACCTTGAAACAAATCAAAATTCTTAATGGATATTTTCTTGAGCATCTCTCCAGTGTTGAATCTGCTTTGACAGGTACTTAAAGAAAAAATACACAACTTTAAAATGTGTTCTTAGTATCCAGTTCATACCACTGGGTTATCCATGTGACAGGCCTAAACAAAGTATAAGAGGCAGAAGGTTCTGGACCTATCTTGAGATAGTAGAAGTTTTACTTTGAGTTCACTGAGACATTTAGGCTAGAAGGAGAAGAATTATAGTTTATGTTGCATTCATGGGTATAGCCACGTATTGGTACTAAGCACAAAGGCTTAGGGGAAAGATTTTTCAAAAATAGAGAAGTAAATTTCAAAATCAGAAGTCAGAGAGAGAGAGAAAAGTGGGTATGGTAGAAGGTGTAGTAAACGTATCACTGTGAACGAGATACCCTCATTTAGAACAACAAAGCATTCTCAGAGATGAAAGATTTATCTTAAGGTTTTGTGGGGGGGGAGTTCCATCCATCATGACAGAAAAAGTGTGGCCAAGCAACTCTGGGTACAGCAGTAGGATCCTGTGACAGAGGCTGTACACACCACAGTCAACCAGGAAGCCGAGAGACCAGACAGGAACTAGAGGACTGGTATAGCCTTGGAAGGCCCACCCTTAGTAGTCTACTGCATCGACCTAAACACTATATAGCAGATCTACAGCCTCCCAAAACAGGGCCACTACTTGGGTTTGAATGAGAAATGTCCCTCATAGGCTCTTATATTTAAACATTTGCTCTCCAGTTGGTAGAGTTGTTTGGGGATGTTAAGGAACCTTCAGAAGGTGGAGTCTTGCTGGAAGAAGTACACCATGGCATGATTTATAGCTTTGCTCAATTTCCTGTTTCTCTCTCTCTCTCCTTCCTGTTTGTGGATGAAATGTGATCTCGCAGCTTCTTGCTCCTGCTACCATGCCTTCCCTACCATTATGGACTCTATACCTCCAGAACCATAACCTAAAATAAACTCTCGCTTCCTTAAACTACTTTTGGTCATGATTGTTTAATCATATCAACAGAACAGTAACTAATACAGCCACCTACGAGAGTTCAATGCATGAACCTGTGAGAGGCTTTTCACATTTAAATGGTAGCAGAAAGCAATGTAAATAATAAAAAGGAACAGTTTAAAATACAAAGTCTGAAAAGAAAAGTATGAGCTTACTCTTAATTGATGTTTTCTGTATCAGAGGATAAATTACACTAAGACAATGGGATAGGAGAGACCAGGTCATCTAAATGGACATGAAAAGCTAAAAGTGTCTTTTTCCTGAGGGTATTTTGTTCTGTTTCTCTAAAGCCATTCTCAAGTAACTAGGGGTCACTGTACTTTTATGAAATATGGAAGACTCCCCAGTGAGCATACAATCAAAGAAGAACATTCTTGGTAACATTATATGTTCAGGTAGAGGGTACCTATTGGGCTATTGAGTTTAGGAACAGTGTCAAAAACGGAGAGGAACTTGAACTCATCCATGAAGTTGGAAACAATCATGACCCCACCAAGACAGGACCAACATCAGCCATAGACACACACCTGAGTGACAGCTAGGATCTCACACGTATGTTCACTCTGTCATTCAGATCTACCCAAACATTTGAATGGACTGTCAAGGTCCATCCATAAATATTTGTAAGAAGGCATCTCTTGGGTGACATATGCAAGGGCAATATCTAAAACAATAATTTCCTAGAAAGACCAGAGTGTAACCCTAGGGAAATGTCTCCAAGGCTGAGAGCACTTGTTCAAATATGGTCTGAGTTCAAAATCCCAAAACCTTCATTAAAATGTCAGATATAGCTGGGCAGGCCTAAAACTCCAGGATAGAGACCAGAGAATGCCAGGAGCTCCCCAGACAGCCAGGCTGTCTCTGGTTCAGTGAAGATCTGTCTTAGGATGAAATCATGGAGAACAATAGAGGAAGAAACCTGAATGTCCTCCTCTTTCCTGTACATGCATGTGATGGGCACACACAGTATGTACACCCACACACCCATGTACATGCATGACACACAAACACACAACATACCACACACATACACATAATTAATCAAAGTTTCAATTCTGAAAAAGAAAAAAACAGAGTTATCCATAACGTTATCCATCAAACAAGAATAAACACTAACTCCTCAAAAATACATATCATACAGGAGTACTGACCCTTATATGGGATTTCTATAGGACCCCCTCCAAGACTCAGTGGACATTACAGGAGAGGGGACAGAAAGAATTTCAGAGCCTTCTGGATAAGACATTGGTGTGGGAAGTCCTTATATGTATATGTATATGGCTGTCTCAGCCAGTGGCTTAGCAGAATAGAGCTAGGCAGGAAAACTAAACTGAATGCTGGGAGAAAGTAGGCAGAGTCAAGGAGAAGCCATGGAGCCACCAGAGGAGAAAGATACAAGCTGTCAGCCAGAATGTTGCCAGTAGGCCACAAACCTTATGATAAAATATAAAATAATAGAAATGGGTTAATTTAAGATATGAGAGTAAGCCAGAAATACGCTTAAGCTATTGGCCAAACAGTATTGCAAATAATANGGAAAACTAAACTGAATGCTGGGAGAAAGTAGGCAGAGTCAAGGAGAAGCCATGGAGCCACCAGAGGAGAAAGATACAAGCTGTCAGCCAGAATGTTGCCAGTAGGCCACAAACCTTATGATAAAATATAAAATAATAGAAATGGGTTAATTTAAGATATGAGAGTAAGCCAGAAATACGCTTAAGCTATTGGCCAAACAGTATTGCAAATAATATAGTTTCTGAGTGATTATTTCGTGGTCTGGGCAACCAGAAACAAACAAAGGGCCTCCCCCAACAAGACATGGCCATTGAACTCATAAACTGACTGCAGTTGCACAAGACTAAGCCAGCAAAGTAGTCAATACCCAGCAGGCAACTAGAATTGGACTTGGTGAGTTATGACAACAACAGCAAAAAAGAGAGGACCCGAAAGTGTGGGACGGACACATACACACATATGGGATAGCAGCCTTCTAGGATGTCAGAGCACAAAAGTGTTATATACATCCTTTTCCTCCCCCACATCCTTAGAGAGATCTCATTTTTCTTAGATTTATCCATTTCTCACATTATGTTTGCCTAGAGATTTGGCTTAGAGAGAGTCGCCTGTGGGTAGTGACTACATTCTATTAGGACTCATGATTGCACAGCATTATGGTCTGAAATCTATTTATTGAAAACAAGTTCATCTGAGTCTCCTCATCAGAACAGAGCATGATGCCAGACACCAGCACTCAGGGTATCATTACTGGAGGGGAGTGCTAGCTCCAGGGATCTGCGCTGGGAATCTAAGGGTGTGCTCAAGAAAACCCCTAGTGTGAGTCTAGAGCTCCTCTGATGCTGGAATTCAGATTCTCTACTCCCATGGCTTCCTCTATCATGAGTATCTAGCATTAATTAACCTGGTTGGAAAAAAATCAGGACCTGATAAAGCACAGGGCAAGACAAGGAATGAATTTCAGACTTGCAGAGATAGTCTATTTAGTTGCCTTTCTCGAAAGTGCGCTAACTCTAAGATAAAAGCAACCAAACCAGGTAAGGGCTTTTGTTGGCTCACACTCTAGGTAAGAGTCATGGTGAGAAGGAGTGGTGACCAGAGCCCGAGGCAGCTAGCCACGTGGCATCGTGGGAAGCAGAGGGATGAATGCTGGCGCTCAGCTCACTTTCTCCCTTCTATTCCACCTAGGAGTTAGGATGGGGCTTCCTACACTAACTAACCGAATCTCCAAAATCTATCCCAGACATACCCAGAGATTTGTCTCCAAGGTGATTCTATATCGTGTACAATTGGTAATCAATGCAAACTATCATAAGAAGTCCACTCCTTGTCAATTTGCCACCCAAACATAACATTTTCAAGTTATAGCCTTCTGACCCTTGACCTCATTGGCTCATGGATGCAAAATGCTTTCAGTCCAACTTCAATTAATCAACACAGCCATTATCCCAGGGGACTAGTAAGAACTGAAATACAGGGAGGAACAGCAACTAAAAGCACACCCCAAGTCCTCGTCACAGACCACTGTGAATATAGCTCTTATTTCAAACATTCAAATCTAAAGACTCACAGACTGGGATCCCGGACCACAGATACAGAGAACAAACACCCCAATGAAGTCTGGAAAGCAAGTTTGGGGTGGTAATGTCTTGCTATGGTAGATCAAGATTCTGTCTTTTTCCATTCTCATCTTAATTATCTGGTAATGGCCAAGTCTCCTAATTGATCTGACTACACACAAGGTGAAGATATTGGTCCAAAGCTCCTGGTTGAAACCACAGGTGCATTCTTAAAGTATCAGCACGAGATACCCCAGGACCAAGTTCTCAGCACAAAGGAGATTTATTTGCCCCAGAGGGACAAAGGACAGGGAATAAGAGGCAAAGCAGGAGATAGAGGACAAGGGAGAAGGGGAAGGGAACAAGGGAGAAGGGGGAAAGGACCAAGGGAGAGGAGAAGGGTTATTTATCCCAGAGGCTCTGCCTACAAAAGCTCTTGTTCCATAGCATGAGGGGCTTGCTTACGAGACCCACATGAAGAAAGCAGGCATGATGGAACACATTTGTAACCTGGTACTAAGGATAGGATCCCTGAGACTTACTGCTCAGCCAGCTACACCTGACTGGTATGCTCAAGACCCAGGAAAGACACTGCCACTCCCAAAAAAAGGAAACTAAAGAAAAAAAGAAAAGAAAAACAAGACGAACAGTGTCTGAGAAATGACATCTGAATTTGACCATCGGCCTCCACATGCACATGTATTATATGTACACACACATGCATGTGCAAGCTTGCATACATAAATAAAAAGATAAATAAGTGGAAAGAACGTGAAGACAAAGAAGAAAGGAGGAAGAAGAGAGGGCAGGAGGGAGAGGTGAAAAGGAGGAATTACCTACATGAAGGTAATACAGTGACTCCGGAGACAATACCATGTTTGGGAAGAGACAGTTAATGGATAAAAACTGCAGAAAGTCAGGAGAGACAGAGACGAGGTGGGGAAGTAAGTGGGATGCAGCCCATCCTCTGTAGGGCATGGAGACGGTGTGAGAGCTATGGGGCAGAGCCCCTGAGCCACTCTGATATGGCATGGAGCACAGTGGCTACTTTGCTAGGTAGGGCAGGCCTTGTCCAGGGGTAAAAGTCAGAAAATCTACCCTGCTGAGGATGCAGGTGGGTTGACAGAGCTGTTGCCTAGCATGCCTGAAGCCGTGGTTCCAACCATGTACCTCATTAACCCAACCTGGTAGCACATTCCTATAACCCTAAGAAGGTCATCCGCAGATAATAGTGAGTTCTGAGGTAGCCTGGACTCCATGAGACCCCATTTCAAAAACAAAAGAAGAGCTCCCCCATTCTGAAATACAGTAGCACATCTGAATGCAAACGCACAAGAACAGTCCAGCTCTCCCTGCAAGCTGTCCATCACATCTGGCCATGAGCCTGTTTACAACACGATATGAACTTATGCTCAGTTACCCACGGAACTTTATCGTTAAAACAGAACTTGAAAATATGTATGTCAAATAAAAAAAACAGCTCACACACACTCTCCCCAAACCAAATTTGAAAAGTCTGCACCGGGGCTGTGCCAGGCTTTCAAAGCCATCTGTTTTCAAAGCCTACCTTCCTCCTTGTTTACTGCAGCCTGTCTGCTGGTTTAACAACCTCCAGTGGGATTTCACACGCCTCATTATGCAAAATCACTGCTTATGCATTCGCTCTGCCACTTGCCTAACTAATCTCAACTCAGTAACACCTTTCCTAGGCGGCTCCCCAGTCTGGAGTCCTACAGGGCCGCAGATCAAGCACTGAAGAGAAGGAGGGAGCAAGACAAAAGGCATCCTCCAGTGTGCTTGCCTTTATCAGATGGGCTAGAATCTGAGCTACTACTTAAGGTGAGAAGCCAAAAACAAAAAACAAAACAGAAAAAAAAACTAAGAAAGAAAAACCAGCAGGTTTATAATATACATTCAATATAGAAAAGAACACTCTTGTATATAAGTTAGAAAGGCAAGTTCAGGTCCCTCCTTATTCACCGGTTCTCCCTCTGAATTATCTGTTTGGAACGTTGTGTGTGTCAGTATACACACGTGCTGGTGTGAAGGTCCGAGGAGATCCTGAGGTGTCTCTCCTTCAGTACCACCCACCTCTTTTGTTTGAAAGAGGATCTCTCATTGTCCTGGAACTTTCGACTATGTAGGCCAGGTTAGTTAGCCAGACGTCATCCGGTTTCCACCCCCACATCACAGTGCTGGGATTACAGGTGTTATGGTTTTTGACTCTTTAAGAGGCAAGCCACGCCCACTCCCAGT
>LOJH01021584.1:0-20246 GCA_001685095.1 Ellobius talpinus
ACCACTTCAAAGAGCTGTAGAATATGGCATTTAAATAACTTAGGGTTCTGTTGAGACACAATTGCTCCTGGGAGCACCAGTCTATTCCCAAGAGAATGTTGAGCACTGAAGATACTCCACTTGGGACTTGTTCTTCTTGGCAAAGTTGGTCTTTGGACAAGGAACTGCCCATTCCTCAACCGTGGACAAAATGCACAGTGTCTGGACTGGACAAGAAAGATACAAAAAAAAGACTGCTAAATTTTGCCAAGACAGGATAAGATGGTTTTGAAAACCTTCCTGCCTCTGAAAATGGTCTGTCAGTTACTCTAAGCCTTAGCCAAAGTTGGTTACTCCAACATTGCAAATGAGACTTTGAGTGATTGCCCGGGTAGCCAGTTGTCTCTATCATTTATTGCACATTCTGGAAGTTGCTTGATTGCACTTTCTATCTATTCAAGTAACATTCTCTCCCTTCTCAGGTCTTCGATGGGTTTTAAAGACTAGATAGTCATAGTTACTTTCCTCTTGTGACCTAGTTAAGCCATTTCTAATACAAGATTTAGACTCCTTAGGATAGAATAATTATTAAAACGTTTAACATATGTTTCTTGCTTAATATTGTTTATGCTGGTTGTAATTCTATTTTTTATACTTGATATCTGTTCTTATTGTATATAGTTTTGTATTGTGTTTGGCATTCTCTTATTTAGACAAAAGAGGGAGGTGCTAGGGAAACTCCTTTAGCCAATGGCCTTTGAGATGCTTTACCAGGTTGGGCGTGGCCTTGGGTACCAAAATAAAACGTGCATGCTTGCTTGCTCTCTCTTGGCCACTGGATTCAGTTCCTGTTCCCTGCTTGTGCAGAGGACTGTGATCTGTGAGTCTGCCCCCCTAAATAAAGAATCCTTTATTATACTCAATTCTGAGCTAGTTTGGGACTACTTTATTTGTGTTCTCTTACAGGAGAGAATAGGCAGGACTTCTGGACAGAGAGAGAGAGAGAAACTGGGAGGAGGAATCTAGGCACCTGGTTTCACCAGCAGACTCGGAATGAGTTGGATATACCTTACTGGAGAGGTAAGTCAACCACATAGCAAAATGTAGATTAAAAAACTATGAGCTAAGTTATAAGAGCTAGTTGGGAAAAGTCTAAGCTAAGGCCAAGCTTTCATAATTAATAATAAGTCTCCATCTCTGGGTCATTATTTACGGGCCAGTGGTCCAGAGATTGTCAGACAAGGAAGCTTGCTACAGAGACACAATTGAAAGACATTCAAGCAGACATTGGTGGCAGTTGTCCCCAGCTCTTCTTCATATAATGCACCCTTGTGCTGAAGATGAAGTCCAGGGCAGGGAGAAGCAGACTGTAAATTTCATGTGGCTTCATACTCCCATAAACCACTGGCTTCAGTTCACAGAGCTGGACTGGGGCTCTGACTTGCAGTCTCGGCTACTAGGAAGGCTGAAGTAAGACATCTCTTGAGTCTAGGAGTTCAGAGACATACAGAACAACGAAGTGAGAGCTTACCCAAAACAATCTTAAAGAAAGGAAGAAGAAATGAGAGAAGGGAGGGAGGAAGAGAGGGAGGGAGAAATAGAGCCCATACAATGTGTGTATGTTTTGTGTATAAGCATGTTTGTGTACAGGTGGAGGCCAGAGGTCAACTTCCTCAATCATTCACCTATTTTTTCATCTATTTATATATTTATTTAGACAGGTTCTGGCACTGTACTCAGAGTTCATGGATTCAGCTAGGCTGGCTGGCCAGTAGGCTCCAGAGACCTGCCTGTCCTCCCCTTCCCAGCCCTGCGACTGGGACTACACACAGCCATGCCCAGCGTTTAAGCTTTATTTATTTCATGTGTTATTACTGGTAGTAGTGCATGGTGTGTCAGTGTGAGCGCACACTGTGGTGCACGTGACTGGCAGTAGTGCATAGTGTGTCAGTGTGAGTACACATCATGGTACATGTGACTGGTAGTAGTGCATGGTGTGTCAGTGTGAGCACACATCATAGCGTGTGGAGAACTCAGAGAAAGACCTTCGGGAGTCAGTACTCCTCTTCCCCTGTGGGTTGGGAGTTAAGTTCAGGTTGCCAGGTTTGTGCAGCAAGTACTTCTGACCCTCTGGGTCGTCTCACCACCAGCTTTTATGTAGGTGCTGGGCACCTGAACTCAAGCTCCCGTGCTTGTCTATCTTTTCATTCCTGGCATCCTATTTCTGGGAAATACCGAGTTAAGAAGAAGCAGAATTCCTTGACTGACTTTTCCATAGCGCATACGCCCATTTGTTTGTACAGGAAGAGAACCGTGCTGGGTCAGCTCTAGGATGCAAACAAAGGCTGAGAGAGGAGGAAGCACCGGCTGCAGAGAGCCCTGATACCAGTGTCCAGGAAGTTAAAGCCTCTGCTCTGGAAACAGGTCACATACATCCAGGAGGCGGAGCGCTAACAGAAGTGGACCAAGAGAACCCTGACAAGGCTAAGACCCTGCTGGCCGTTAGTCCCAGTGATGGGCGCTAAGGGCTGGCAGAGTGTGCGATGCCTGGGCAGCGAATGCTCGTGCGGAGGGGTTGCAGGCTCAGGACTCCGTAGCGTGCGTCCCAGCGGCACCGCTGTTGGGTCAGTTTTCCCTGGATCTTTTAGTTAGAGAACAAGCCAGGGGGAGAGTCTGCTTTTAATTGTCAGAAACAAGGACACTGATCAAATGGCCCGTGGGACCAGCTGACTGGCCCAGTCTGGGATCTTACAGGCTGGAGTCCCAAAGCTAATGATGTCATAGCCCTGGGCTGTGTCCGATTTGTGTAGTTAGCTTGATGGGATTAATCAGCTCATGTTAACATGTTGATGACCACGGAATAGAGACGACCGTCTCAATTGGATACCCGGGCCGAGGGACTCAAGTGAAATCACTGGGCTTTGACAGAGGTCACGGTTGAATTATCACGAAACTTCCTTTACTCGAAGCAGATGCTTATTAAGATTAATTTAGTGTGAAAAGTGAACCAGACAGAGTATAAAAAGACATTGTCTCTTCAGTTATGTAAGAAGACACCTCCTCATTGTCCTCTGCTCTCTCAGGATGACTGTGCATTTCCTTGGGGACATCTTAGCACACTGGGCCAAGCCGCTGTGCAGTCCATCTTTGGGGTGTATTCAATGGGAGCTCAATGTTCACAGGCAGACAAAGTGGCACACACACACAAAAGGCTGAACCGGCTGGGAAGGGGAAATGGGCTTGAGGACAGAAGCCATCTTTCTGCAGAGGCTTCATATTCAGCAACTTCTGAGATGTGGCCACAAGAGACAGATGAGGAGATAGCTGTGGCTTCCTGGCAGGGAGATGTGTGCTTTGTGATGGCTGGTTGCAGCCATTTGGGCAGTGTGGGTCCAGAGAGGTAAACAGGGGAGAGGGGCTGGTCTTTCTGTACCTTGATAGTGTTAGCCCTTTTCTTCAGACTTTTCTTTTTCAGTGAACAAGTTCCCGTTCTCCTGGGTGTCTGAAACTGAGCATGGGCACAAGTGTGTGTGTGTGTGTGTGTGTGTGTGTGTGTGTGTGCGCGTGCGCGCGTGCATTTATTCTGTGGGTACACATATGACACATAGGGTGTAATCGTTTTCTTTCTAAGTGTGAGTTTGTGTGTGTGTGTTGCCCACAGAGGCCAGAACAGGCTTCGGCTGGAATTATAGGGAGTTGTGAGCCACCTGAAGTTGACGCTGGAAACAGAACCAAACAGTTCCCTGGTAGAGCATAAGCACTCTCAACTGTTGAGCCATCTCTCCTCGCTCTCCACCCCTCTTCTTTTTCTGAGGCAGGGTCTCTCACTGGTTTCTGGAATTCTCCCACTGGGCTAGGCTGGCCTGCCAGCGAGCCTAGGAGTCACCTTCCCAGTTCTGGGGAAGGTGTGTGCCACCAGGCCCAGCTTTTTAGTGTGACTTCTGGGATTGGAAAGGTTCTTGAGCTTGTGAAGCACTTTAAGGACTGATCTCTCTTCCTAGCCCCCGGCTTTCCTTTGAACCTTTTCCCTAGCTTGTCAGATTGCTTCTGGCATGGCTCTCATCTCTTGGCCCCTTTTGTTCACCCTCTCCTTGGTTTCACTTTCAAAGTAACTCCCTTCCTGCTGTGGCTCTCCAGGGCTCTGCTTCTGCCCACTAGAAATACTTTTTTCCACATTTAGATCACTTAGTTTGCCCCTTGTGAGGTTTTGCTTGAAGCCTGCAGCTCCCTGGGCGGTTTGCTCCTGTCTTGCTAGACCAAATCCAGGACTCTGAAGGTCAGCATTCGGGGCTTCCTAGTGAGGGGAGCTGGCCTGGGCTTTATTTCCTTGGGAGTCTTGCTTTCTAACACCCTTATCTGAGGCTTATCAAAAGGCCCTGCTTTCCTACTGTGACTGACTCCTAACGGCAAACAAATCTTTCTGCGTGTTTCCCTGAAGCTCAGCTGAGAAGGCAAGAGTTGGGCTCACCCACGTCAAGAGGGTGTGCTGTGTGTGACATTCGTGTAGTACATTTTAAGAAGGATGTTACAAAAAAAACATTGTGGCTGGGAATCATCTCTGGGCTGGATAGTTGGAGTCAGTCCATTGGAGCTATTTGTTGGGTTATTTAAGGGTCAGAAGTGGCACACTCTAAAATCCCAGGCCTCTGTGCACTCATCCCCGCCTGAAGATCTAAAGTGTTCTTCCTCCCCACACCCAGCCTCAGGCCACAGCTCCCAGAAGCTGTGCAGTAAATATCTGTGGGATAATAGTGGAAGGAGACATTTAAGAAAGCAGGCTGCGGAGATGGTCTGGCACGTTTACCATGCTTGCTACCAAGCCTGATGACTGAAGTTCAAACCTTGGAAACCACATGGTGGAAGGAGAGAGCCGACTCCAGCAAGATGTCCTCTGGCCTCCAGTTGAGCGCTGCGGTACCCACATGTGAGCATACGCATAAAGCACACACACACACACACACACACAATACATAAATAAAGCAAAAATAAGTCTTTAAAAAAGAAATGAAAGCAGAATCGAAGCTCAACTAAGGCCCTACACAATAGGGATGGAAGGAACTTCAAGAGGGTGTGCACACACCTTCCTGGTCCAGGTGGAGAAGGCTTGGGGAGGGAAGCCGAGACCACTTTGTCCTTTGTGCAGTTTCTGGAGGGCCCACCTGCCCTGCTGTGGCCCTGAGAAGTCTCTTTGGGAGAGCATTCGAGTTTCTGTGGCTTCACTTTCTGTGTCTTCATTTTAGAAAAGCACAAAGCAGCTCCCAGTGCACAAGGAACATACTTTAAATTCTGGGTTTGCATCTTTCCCTGGGCTGGTGATACGCACAACATCCTTTCTCTGGGTGCTGGGTGTGACGGCTTATGGACCACACAATCAGTGGGTATACATAACCAGTGCTTACCAGTGTCCCGTGTCCCCAGCACTTTCGGTACATATAGTCAGATATTTGCATGCGAAAGTCAACACTTATGTCAAAAGGCAGCATGCTGGATGACTTTGCCAACTCTAGGCTAATCGTGTTCCTAGCACACATATGGCACACTGAGCTGGGAGAATGTTCAGTATATTTTCACCAAGTGAGAAAGTGTGCCATTCAGTACCACCCCTGAGGCAGAAGGCAACAAAAGACAGGAAGTGACTAGGAAAGCCCAGGGCCACACCAAAAAGGGCAGAGCCAACTGTCAGACCCACAGGAGCAGCTGGAGGCTGGCCTGCTAGTGGAGGAAGGAAAGAGCTGGCTATGGGAATGGAGAGGTGGGAAGAGGAGATGCCTGGGCAGCACAGACACAGAACCATCTCTGACCTTCCTCTGCTTGCCTCAGTTTCCAATGGGCCTGCTGACAGCAGTGGTGACCACAAATTATGCTTAACACAATTGAGACTGATTCCTTCGTGTTTCTGGAGGATGAAGGTCATAGTGTCTGCAGAGGCCAGGCCCCTTTGAGGGCTCCATATAGGAGCTATTCCTCTGCCTCTTCCAGATCTGACCCATGGTATTCTATTCCCTTGCACACAGCTGTGCACTCCAGCTTCTGCCTCTGTGTCATGTGGCTTCCTTCCCTCTGTGTCTCTACATCTAAACTGATCTTTCTTTCTTCCTTTTTGCCCTCCCTCCCTCCATCTTCTTCCCTCCTTCCCCCTCTTCCCTCCCTCCTTCCTTTCTTCTTTCTGTCCTCCTCCTTCCTCCCTCCCTCCCTCCTCCATCCTTCCTCCGTCCCTCCTTCCTCCATCCCTTTCTCTTTCATGTTTACCCACATAAACACTGACATTTTGTAAAAGAGTGCTGGTCATGCTGGTTGTTATATTAGAGACCTTAGCGAAAGCTCAGAGAAAAGACTATGCATGAAAACATAAACACGCCTCCCAGTCAAGCAAGCCCCCCCAGACACCCCAACCTGCCCACCCCCTAACTTCTGGGTATTTATGTCTTATGCGCCAGAATATCAAATTTTCTTCTCTCAGTCCTTCTATTAAAGATGGTTTATCTGGCCATTTGTTTATGTGTGGAAAATGCATAAAAATTTATAAAATAAACCCATTTACTTCCAGACGTAAGTTTGCATTTTGCCCGGAGTGAATTTTTGTGGCTGAGTTATAAAATTCTGAAAATAAGGGTTTCTAATGAAATCGTGCTACCCTTTAATGAATCTCACCGCCCTTGCTGCAATAAAGAATGTACAATATTTGGCCTGATGCACTCTGGAAAAGCTGCCTAATATGTAATATGAGTGATCGCTCCCTTTGTGAGCCAAGTCTTGTTTCCATTTTCTGGGGATAATTCGACTCAACAAATATTTATTGAGCGCCTACTAAGTCCCAATTGCAGCACTAGGGAGTGGGGATATAAAGAAAGAATTGGTGGGGGGTACAGCTTCGTAAATAATAATGAGCTCTTGAATGGGCCCATACTGGGCCCCATTCTAAGACCTTTGTATGCTTGAACCCGTATAATCCTAACAAAGTCCCAAGGGAGGGATGCCTGTTGTCTGCATTCCCATTTACAGATGGGGCATAGAAAGGTCAAAGAAATCTGCCCACCATTGTGCAGTCAACGAGTAGACAGCCAGGTTCCAACCCAGCAGCCAAGGTCTAGAGTTCATGACCTCAGCAGTATCCTGGGCAGTCTCAGCAGATCTGCTCTGGGACAGGTCACTGCTGCAGAGGTGGGATGTGCTCTGGGGACATTAAAGCCAGGGCAGGTAACACAGAGGAGAATGAGTGAGTGTGCAGCCGTGCTTCCAAACAGTGAGACACGTTTTTGCAGACTCTTGGTGTGCAGGCCTGTGTTCAGCACTTCTGGATGCTGTATCATGGGTAGAAAAGGGTAGAGAGAGGAATCCAAAGAAGCAGGCAGAAATCAGGAGTGAAGTCCAGCAGGGACACAGCTGATAGGTGTGACTGGAGCCCAGCATATTAAGAGGACTAGATTGGCACGTGAACCTGCTGGCTTCGCAGCTATAGCTGGGTATTCACATATGAAGCAGGAAACAGCAGAGATGTGGAACGGAAAGGAAGAAGAGAAAGATGACACTTCTGTTATTTCAGATATGAGGTCTAGCCATCCCCAAAGCATATGTGTTAAACCTTGTTCCCCAGATCACGATTAGATCATGAGGGCTAAAGCTCCACCAATAAAGAAACCCCTTGAAGGATTCATAAAATATGGTGTTATTGGGAGGTGGTAGGGAGCAGGAGGCGAGCCTAGATGGAGGAGGTAAGTCACTGGGAACGTGCCCTGGGAAGATGTATCTTGTCCCAATGTATGGCTCTCTGCTTTCCGGCTGCTAAGAGGTAACAGCTTTCCTCTCCCACACATGCTGTTCCTGGCTCACCATAGGCCTAATGGAGTCAGCCAACCACAGACTACAGATTCTGAGGCTGTGAGCCAGAGACATCCTTACACCTTCCCACAGTCATTGTCTCAAAGCGTTTCCTCTCATTAAACACAGTGATCATCATTTTCCAATCCCAAGGCCTGGGTTCTATGTTTACAGCTTGTTTGTTTGTCTTGGTTGAGAACAGATATTTTGCTAATATAATAATAATAATAATAATAATAATAATAATAATAATAATAAAATAACACTTTGGAATATCTCTGATGGGCATTTAGGTATCTTACATTTTTCAACTCAATCAACTCATTTAATCATTTTCTGGACTCTGGACTCTGTTGGTATCCTTGAGTCAGGCAGCCTGCAAGGGTATCTTAGCAACTGGGACCCCCATCCGAACAGAACCACAGGCACACCCCTCTCCTAACACAGCAACTGGTCACTCTGTCCTAAAATCTCCCCAGCAAACTCTAGCACCCCCTAGCAACTCTTAAAAACCCCTTGCACCCCTTAGCAAGCCCCTAGGAGCCCCTAGCCTCCCTAATATCCTCTAGCACCTATCTGCCATGGCTAACACTCCTAGAGCATAGCCTGGAGTTAGGGGCAGTATATGGATCCAACATGGCCTGGATTTCAGTGTATTTAGGTGGGCTCTGTCCTCTAAATGGACTTTAGGACAACTCTGTATTTACATCTTATGCCTATGCCTGACAGCATGCATATGATTAGAATAAAATGCATCATGGGAAAAGATATGCCCAAAGAGCAAAGGCTTCTATAATTGAAGCATGTCAATCAAAACAGAAAACTACCCAAATCCTACCCCTAGTAACCAACTTCAGGATGTCCCAGACTCTTGAGCAGTCTCTTCCAGTCTGTTGCTCCCTTACAGTTAGTTATCTTTTCTGTGCGTTCCCTTTGCTTTTGAATAACCCCCTTTTCTTCTTTGTCATTTGTGTTAACTTCTTTAATTCTTAGAACAAGACGACAAGCCCTTGCAAATATCTGGCCAAGACAGAAGCTACCAGAAGCATTTCCACTTTCAGATGGGAAAATTGATGTCATAGACAGGGGGTCTACCAGAGTTGGAATCCAGAAAATGGTTCAACACACAGCCACTATTATTCTGCTCTTAGTAACTTGTCCCCCTGGGGTAGCTGTATCATCCTGGGCATCACCGGTGGTCTTCATGAGACCCAGAGACTGGACTGTGCTCTCCAAAATTCATGTCTTGGCCTTCAGTGGGGTGGTATTTGCAAATGGAGCCTCTGGAAGGCAATTGGGTTAGATGAGCTCTTCAAAAGTGAGTCCCTTTTAATGGGATTAATGGCCCTTTAAGAAGACACTTCAGACAGCAAGCTTGTTTTCCTCTCTACCATTTGAAGGTGCAGCAAGAAGGTGGCCACTGTCAAGATGGGAAGAGGACACAGTAGGACATTAGCAGACCCAGTAGGACTTCGGACTTCCAGAACCATGAAAAATGTTTCTGTTGCTTTAACCACCCAGGCTCTTCAGGCAGGCCAAGCCGACTTAAGACAGATGTGCCTGGCAGCTGTCAGGGTTGGTGGAGACCCACATTGCTTGTGAAGCAGCCTCTGTGGTGGGATTCATTGAGCCACTTGGTACCAGTTGTGTGGGAGAGAGAAATATGGAAGAGTCCCCTGGAGTGCTTTGCTTCAGAATAAAGGGCTTTGCCAAAGCCATGAAGTTTAGACTATTGCAAGTGTGACATTGCCTTGGGACAGACTCGTGGGCTTACTCAACCTTGTCATATCTTCTCACCTGTAAAATGGAGGTAACAAAACTTAGCTCTCGGCACTCTTGTGCCATTCCTGTGAGAGTCACTAGAAAATGTGGCCAGTATCAAGTGAGAAATGGGTGGGTTTGTATGTTAATATCACAAAATGTCTGCTTCAGCCCACAGCTCCGGCGGCCCTTCATCTGGCTCTCTTGTTGTTCCCCTCAGAACCCCACATGTGACAGCGGCTCCTTCTCTTCCCTGTCTGGGTCTGTGTGGCCAGCTGGGAGAAGGCTACAAACACATCCAAGGTGAAGGGAAGACAGGTCAGCATAGAGAGAAGCAGTGTGCCTCGTGAGGCTGGTGTCAGGGAGAAGATCAGGGATGCTGAAGAACAGGGATGCTGATGGAGGCAGGGGAAGGGGCAGGTGGGATGGATGGGGGTGTATACGGCTGGAGGTCTATCCAGACGCCAGGCTTGCACTGCTGCAGGGACCCACAGAGAACAGCTTGTTTGGATCTGACTGTGGCCTGGAGAGGTGTCTGTGGGAGTGTCCTCAGGTGGCCGCACAGAGCCTGAATCTTCTCCACACACCCTTTCACTTCTCACCATCCCCCAAGGGGAGGTGGGGAGCCTGGGCAGTGCTGGGATTCTTCTGCTTTTTGTGCCTTGATTGTTAGGCTTGCTGATAAGTGAGGATTATTAATTAAGGGATAGCACAAGCATCCGTGGGTGATTACCATTACTGTAAATCAGACTTAATGGCTGCAGAAATCCATTAGGGATTCATTTTCTAATGATAACGAATTGGTCTGAGCAGATGTCAGATGCACTCATGACTGTAATTCTAATTTGGCTCAGGGTGGGAAGCTGGAGATCCTGGGGAGGATCCAAGGCATTTTCTGAGATCTCTGAACACCAGCAACATGTCCTATACATGTGTGAGTGTAGCCTCTGGGACAAGGTCTTCTCCAGAGGAGATTTTAGGCTGCCTCCCTGGTATAGCATGGGCCCCACGAGAGGCCAAGGTTGACCTGAAGTTCTGAGCACATGGCAGTATCTCATCTTTCACCAAATGGTCTTCAAGGTGGGCACTGACTTAGTGCTGTTTCCCAGCACCCGACACACAGTTGGCTCCAGACAGAAGCAGAATCAAGGGGCAGAGCATGTAGGGGGTTTTACTGAAGATTTCCCATGTGCCTGGACTTACAGCTGAAAACTGATTTGGGAACCAGAGTAAACCAGCTTGGACACATAGGGCAGCCCCCAAAGCTGTTTAGAATTTTGGGCCTTGATTCACTATGGCTTTCCTCTATGTACCAGGGCATCATCCCTCAGACTATGTGTGCCCAGGTTCTCCCTTAGGGCACATGCATGGACAGGTCATGTCCTTGGTTTCAGGGCATTCGCAGATAACCAACTAAGCCACAGTGTCTGCTACCAATCTGTCTTCCCTTCCTGTGCAGTAGGGTATGAATGGCCACTGGCAGGCTATTGCAAATGGAGCATGTTTTGAGCCAAGTCCAGGCAAACAGGCTACTGCTCCTTGCATCTCAACAGCCCGAGGCTGGGTCACCAGTCATATGGCTAGAGGGGAGACAAGTAGTAGTACCCAGGTCTGCAGTCCAGACTTTGGAGGGATGCCATGGGGAAGGGAGGGAGGGTAAGAAGGGCAGGGCACAGGTATTGGGAAGGCTGAGGACCTGGTTTGTGGGAAGGGCAGGGTATGTTGTGTGACAATTTAGGCTAAGAACAGATGCATTGGCCTGACCCTATAGTGCCCCATGCCCTCCAGCAGCTTGGGTAGGTTTTGTTTCCCAGACAGGATAATGCCCCCCAATAATTGGAGCAGCATTCGTCTGTGTCCTCTCCAGCCAGGCGCGAGTGAAGCGACTTGCACCAAGTTTGGTACTTGTGTGCTGAAGGATCCTGGCCACAGCCTTTACTGGAGACTCGAGTCTAGTCTTCTTGTTCCCACACTGTCTGGAGGGCTTGTCTTCTGAGGGCTGCCCAGACTGGATTGGAGAACGGTAGAAGGATGAGCATCATTCTGTGCTGCTTTCCTTGAGGGACCGAGACTCAATCCCTGGGTTCTTTTGGATTGCCCAGCCTCCTGGCCATACAATCTGTGTCTACTGACATGTAGGAAAGCGCATTTTCTTTGATCCAGCAAGCCCTCTTGTGGGAACCCATCCCTCGGAAATGAAAACCCCAGAAGGTAAGGAGGAAGGAACAGGATGTTTACTAACAAGGCCTGTGGTGGAAGAAACCTGGAAACAATCTGAGCACCAGTAGGGACGGGGAAGGCTGGGAGAGCCACACAGGCCTTTGTGGAAGCTCTATCTGCCTTTTACAAATCAGATTTTTGTGCGATTTTCTGGAGCATGTTCCCTAACATAAGACAAACAAGCAGACGGCTTCTTGAGCCGGACAAAAATGTGAATTTATGTACCGTCCTTTTCAAAAGGAGTCTCTGTGGGCATGTGGTGTATTTTTATTTGTGTCTTAGGGGAGGAGTGGAAGGAAGCTGGCTATTCTACTCAGAGGGGTTCGGGAAGTTGTCAATCCACTTCACTCATCACAGTGGTGTTGTCATTTGATGCATGTGGAATCCCAACGAAGCTAACACCTGAACCTATCAGACTCCTTGGAATCTCAGCCCAGCACCTCTGAGTTTGTTTAAACTGGAGACTTCATCTGAGAGTTTCTTTAACTCACTTGCTTCTGAATTGAGTGCCTTGGAGGATGTAATTGGTTTGACAGAGAAAAAAACATCAGTCTTGAGGGGCTGGGGAGATAGTTTAGTGGGTAAATCGTCTGCCACCCAAGCATGAGAACCTGAGTTTGATCCCCACTGCCCATTGTAGAAAAAAAAAACCAGATGTGGTGGCATGTACTTATAATCTCAGCACTGAATCGGGACTGGGATGATCCCCAGAGCTTGCTGACCAGTTGGTCTAGCCTAGCTGGTGAGCCTCAGGTCCCAGTGAGAGACTCTGTCTTGAAAAATAAGGTGGACATTCCCTGAAGAAGGACATCTGAGGTTGGTCTCTGGCCTCAACATGCAGGTACACACTATGTGCCTGCACACACATGCATGTACACACATATAGATACATGTTTGCACACACATGTGGGCATTTTAGCACATGCATAAACATAGACATATTGAAAACAAAACAAAAAAAGAAGTCATTCCCAGAGTTTGCTGCATGAGGCCGGAGGGACAAAGCTGTGCACTTACAGCTGGTGCTCACATCCCCAGGATGTGAGGACACTGGGGCTGCAGACATGGTGTGCCTTCTCACCCCAGCCACACTGAGTGTCTGGAAGTATATTAACCCCAGGGGATCCTGACTGCCAAGCCTTCAAGTCCAGCTCATTCCCCTCCTGTGTAATTTCACAGTGTATCCATCCACCTCTGGCCCCTTAGCTCTGATACAGCAGATGTGGTACGGTGAGATGGGCAGGAACTGGAAATGACCACCAGTCTAGGAATGTGCAAAGTTGACTTTACTGGCCATAGAGCAGAGGGGTGCAGGGGTGTTGAGACTGGAGCCAAGGGGAGCAGTCCTTGGAGAGGCTGATGATGCTGGGCAGAATGTGGTGCTCCATGCATTCTGAAGAGCAGATGAACAGAGGGGTGGGCCTTGAGCGAGTACGTGGATTTGAGGGATCTTGGAATAGTTTGGTGTCTCTGGCCCTGAGGGACCGTATATAGCTGAAGAGTCTCAGGAAATGATGCTGGAAGGAGCCTGGAGAGGTCCTGTGACGTCATACTAATGACTAAGACCAGAGGAGACACTGTGCAAGGTGCAAAGCCACTGTGCCTTGCCCCGGGCATTCCCATGAGGATTCAGTGAGCTGGCATGGGTGGGCTCTCTAAGCCCACCAGCAAGGTATGGAGAGAAGCTGGAATACCGTGTGCTGTTCTTAAGGGTGAATTCAAGCAGAGATAGGTAGGTGACTGGAGCTGCCACTTCTTTTGTGGGTTTGGGCACCATTTCTAGAACTGGAAGCTGTGTCTGGCAGAGACTGGCTTCTTCAGCTAAAGGACAGGAAATGAATCTGTGAGACAGTGTCTGGCAGAGACTGGCTTCTTCAGCTATAGGACAGGAAATGAATCTGTGAGACAGGAAAAGAATGCACCCATTTAGCAGATGACAAAACCGAGGCTTTGAATGCTCACCAGCTGGGCTTGATGGCTACCAGAGCACCTGTGTTTGTCTGTCTCCTCATGTTGCCTCCTAGGTCTTATGGCAAGCTCTTAACATATAGGAGGTCCTCCCTCCCCAAATGGGGAAACCAAGGATCTTAGAAACTGGATGCTTCCCAAATCCTCCTGGCACAAGGAAAGCACTCTGGTGGTGTTGGAACTGGCCGGATTCTTCAGAGACCGCCATTCTGGATCCATATCATGGAGAGGGTTTTCTCTCTGCCTAATTGACCCAGCTAAGTGACCAGCAGGTGGGTGGTGGGAACTAGATGAAGGAACACTCCACGTCCTGGACCTAGTGGACTAGGACTGCATGAGTCCTCCTGTGAACTTTACCAGAACAGGGCACTATTTAAAACAGCCATGTTGTTTACTTCTGGGATTTGTAATTTACTCTGCCGGGGACTGCAGCTGACTGTAAGTGAAGCCCCAGAAGGAGAGTGGCAGATAAGAAGAGACTGGGGTCTGTCTTGGATCTGGCTGAGCACTGCTGCTGTCCTCACAGTTGGAGCCTCGGGCCAGAGTTCTTCTCAGTCCTCTTTGGTGCTGCTTCACAGCCCAGTCTTTACACCTCAGACCACGCTCCTCTCACGAACATCCGGGCGTTCCTAAGCCACAGCTCACTCTGGCCACTTCCCTGAAACACCCAGGGCTCTCCACCAGCCTGAGGGCTATCCGATTGCCATCTCAGTCGGCTCTCTGCAGTTGGACACTTTCTTGTCACAGTGAGTTTTCACAGCCTTTGTCCTCTGGGGAGAGGACATCGGGATGGAAGAGATGCTGTGTGTTATCCTGTGATAAGCAGATGGCCTTCAACAGCCTTATCTGGGCACTTGCTGGAAAGGATTGAGGCCCTAAGAGCCCTGAACTCTGTGGATTCCTCCTTCTGATTTCTGCCCCTGCTATTCCTCTGCTCCTTTCCCAACTTTCCAGAGTACTTGGGAACCTCCACATGCCTCTTGATGGCGAGGATGGGCATCCTCCTGGGGCAGGATTCTCTCCTCAGCAGATGCTTTCTACTGTTTCAGGCCCCCATGTTGGGTCCTATAGGACATGCCCTGTGCAGCTTCTCCTAGGTGCTCATGGCCTCCTCTGCATCCTCCATAGCAGTAGGTCATGCATCTGATGCTCCACAGATCCCAAATTCTTATATAATTCCACCTCAAAGTCATGGGCTTGGTGCTGGCTCCTGGTGAGAGCTCATGTCATCTCCTTGCCTTGCCCTTTGTCCTCTCCTTGGAGAATCCAATCCAGTCAGTTTTATTTTACTCTCTTTCCCATCTAGCCAAGACTTCCCCAGGTTAATCTCACTTGATCCCCTATGTGCTATGGCTCTAAAACAGGATGGCTTCCAAGCAAACACGTATACAGTAGGATAGAGAATATTAAAATCATTCCTGTATAATGTACCCCCAAATCGTTCCTGCTACAGCAAATTGAAGGGGCCCTGGAGCTCCCAGAAACCTCACGAGGGTTAAAAACCAGAGGTGAGGTAATTTTTCAAGGTCATACAGTGAATGACCTAGGAGTCTGAAGTCAACCCTAGGATCCTGACTCCCCTGTCAATTTGCATTTCCCTCAGTGATGGCCAGGAGACGGGGGTGATGCTTAGGATGTGGGGCCACTGGAGCCAGAATTCTGCTTCTCACACTTCTTCTAAATGACCTAATAACTTTACTAGCTCCACCCAACCAGGCCCCCACTGCCCTTGGTCAAAAGTTTGTGGATTTGGGACTAGGGCCGTAGCCCAGTGATAAGAGTACTTTCCTAGATTACTCAAGGACCTGGGTTCAATCCCCAACATTGCAAAAGAGAAAAAGGAGAAAAAAAAGGAAAAAAGTGGCATTATCTATCAGGATTTTTTCCCCCAAAATAAATAGAAAGATTCACAAAGATGTTTGCTGACAGGAAAAGATGTTCTTCCTCCTCCTCGGCTGACATGACCAGTTGTTAGCTGGTAGAGAATGGTACAGGCCCTCAGAGCTTGGCGGGCCCAGCACCTCAGCGATGCCAGCAAAGGCTGAGGCCTTACTTCCTTTTCTTTCCTAGCACATTCACTAACTCTTCTCATGGTCGTAAGATGGCTATGTAGCTCCAGGCCTCAGCTTCTCACATGTCTGTGTCCAAAGGTAATTAAGAGACATTTCTCCCTGTGTGTGTCTTCTCAAGAGAAAACAAAATAAAACAAAAACAATCCATCTTTTTGTTTTAGAACAGACCATATGTTGTTCCGGGTATCTGTTGTCATACAATAACAACATCCTCAAATTCAGTAACTTGTAGCCATTATTATCATTTATTTTTCAGGGTTGGGGATTTAGCTCAGTGGTGAGTGCTTGCTTAGCAAGCTCAAGGCCCTGAGTTTGTTCCTCAGTTTCAAACAAACAACAACAAGAAAAGACAAAATCATTTCTTTTTCTTTGAAATCCAAGTTTTGGGTAGGGATGAGCAAAAACATGTTTATTATGCTCCACGATAAGATGGATGAGTTGACCAGCGGTAAGAAAGTTTCATTTCAAGATGATCCATTCACATGGCTCTAGGCTTGGCTGGAGCTGGGAGCAGAGGGCCTGGTTCTTCCTTTGTGGATCTCTCTGAGGGATAGGCGGAATTTTGTGCAGTAAGATGGCTATGTTAATACAAAATATCCCAAAAGAACCCGGTGGAACCTGTGCTCCTTTATGACCTAGCTTTTAGAAGTTATGAGGAATTCTACCATACACCCCTCCCACTCAAATTCAAAGTCAAAGTTACGTACAAACGAACTTTGTGGGGTCAGGCTCTCATAAATCTGTCTGTCCTACTTTGTTCCTGTTACTGGGATAAATTATTTTAACAGAGAGACACAAGAGATACAGGACTTGGTTTTTTGTTTTTGTCATTGTTGTTGTTTGTTTGTTTGTTTCTCTATGTAACCTTGGCTGTCCTGGAACTCACTCTGTAGGCCAGGCTGGCCTCGAAATCAAGGATCCTCCTGCCTCTGCCTCCTGAGTCCTGGAATTAAAGGTGTGCTCCGCGACCACCTGGCTGAGACAGGGCTTGTTTAGATTACATTTCCAGGTGACAGTCCATCACTGTCAGGGCATGACAGCAGCAGGAGCTTGAGAAACCTGGATACCTGGCCACATCACACAGCAAAGAGCAGACAGAAGTGAATACAGGAATGCCCACTTTCTTACTTGTGCTCAGCCACGTGCTCCATCCCTATATAGCTCAGGACTCACTAAACATAGGGAATGGTGCCCCCCACAGTGGGCTGGATTTACCAGTCAATTAACTTAACTCAGTGCCCCCACAGATATTCTCATAGGCCAACCCATGAAAATAATCTCTCACTGAATAATTTCCCAGGTGATTTTAGCTGACAGTTAATGCTAACCATCACACCACAGTAAGTGGAAGGTACACAAATCAAAGCTGAACTTAAGGAGCAAACCTGCTTGCTGAACGCCCCAGCAGCACGGTGCATGCATGAGATCATCTGCTCAGCACTGCAAGGAAGGGTCCTGGGGTGTGTTACTAGGTGGGAAACGCTCAGCATTCACTAGCCCAGGTTTAGTTCTACCGAATACTTGTGTCTTCTGTACCACCGTGCAGTAGAGAAATTCTAAGTCAAATCTCTATTAGTGAAGCCACTGTAAACTTGAACTGCTTGGAGCCTGAAGAAAGAATGGAGTGGGATGGGGTTTGCATTATTTTAAATAGTCGGCCTCACAAGCTAACTGCTCAGGAAACCTACTAGGCTTCTCTAGGCTGGTCTGTATAGATCGGAGTGGCAGTGGGCGTGTTCAGAAGAAGCGATAAACTGCAGTCCCATGCTATCGTCGGGGTCACCTGGTAATAGAGGTGACTTCTTACATGTCTGTGTCCTCCGACTGCCAGTTAGAGTTGCAATGTCTTCCTACAGGACAGGCTAAGCCGACCAGTGCCTGGGATCCCCTGGCTAGGTGCGAGCAGCCTTCCTGACTGGACTTTCTCTTATGCCTGAGGCCTAATGCTGTATTGGGACAGAACATTGCAGCCGGGCAAGCTAGCTTGGCCAGCCTTTGGGAAGGCAACTCCCGCCATTGTTCCTTCATGCCTGTCTGTTTTTCTTGTCGATGGTTTTGGGCGTTAGAAAATTGGATTAAGCTTCAATCACATTTCCTCCCAAACACAAAAGTCCAAAATGAGTAGCATATTTCCAACAAAGCTCACTTCAGCCACATCAAATTAAATGGGATGGTTTTAAAATGGGCCCTCCCGGGTGTATGCAGTGTGGCGTGAACAGGGGACTTTTGGGGTGAGCTGTGTTTGTAAATACTGGGTAGCTCCAACTGTTTCGACCTACTGATATTTGAACCGTCTTCCTGGGAACTGTATTCGACTTGGAGTTGACATCCTGTGGATTTACAGCCCTGGTCCGGCCTCCATTGCTTGGAATTTTATCCTTTGTTTTTAAAAAGGCTTGATGCCCTCTGAACTTGCATGGCATCAAAGGCGGGCGAGGGGAGAAGCTTTCTTTGAAAGCTCCCACTTGGCTGCCAGAACCCCCAAATTAGAGACTATAAATTGTGGCTCAAAGGAGGAGAAATTGATTCATTAGAGACAAAGGGAGCAGAGGTGTCTGGGCTGGGAGTTGAACTCAAGGCTCCTGAAAGAAGCGGTGGGGGCTGGAACCCAGGCATGCTTTGAAGAGTGTGGGCAGGCTTGTTCTCCAAGCCAAGCCAGCCCTTTACCAATTGGGGACCTGGTTACATACAATCCTGAGCCTCTAGTTTCCCTGCTTCTGGGGCACCTGGTTGTGAGTCCTCTCTCAGAGTGCTCACAAGAATCAAATCTCAAGTGTAAAACAGAGAGCCCAAGGCCAGGTTCTGAGAATGTGTCTGTCTTAGCCATTCTGGCTGCTGTAACAAAACCACCACAGACTGGCCACAGACTGGCCAGCTCATGCACAGTAAAATTTACTTCTCAGAGTTTTAGCGGCTAGGACTTCAGATGGTTCAGTGTGGCTGAGAGTTCCTTCCTGGTTCACAGCCTCATCTTCCTGTGACCTCACATGGCAAAAGGGGTGTAGCATCCCTCTGGGGCCTCTTGTAGGGTTCTAATTCCACAAGAGCTCCATTTTCATGCCCCAGTCATTCCCTAAGGCCCATCTCCAGATACCATATCCCTGGTGCTTTGCACCATGGGTACACGGCTAAAACCAACTTGGGGTGAGAAGTAGGAGGGTGAGGGGGCCCCAAAGCAGTGGTGTGCAATGGCGAGGGAGCCTTGAGTGACTGTGTAAAGAGAGGATGAAATCGCAGGGAGTGTGGGTTGTTGACCTGGCCTAGGGGAATGGCAAAGTCTCCCCGGTACCAGGGTGGGTTCAGAGGAAAGTCAAAGCCTTTCTCAGCTCTGAGTGTGAATGCTGACTGTATGTGCTGGGACTGACAACTACCATTTTCTCTTCCCCAGTGTCTGCAACCTGAGACTTCTCTCCTACCAAGACTTTGCACTAAAACTAGCCAACTCCTTCCTCCCTGGAGCTGTCCGTAATAAACATGGTGAGATTCCTGGTCATTGCAAATTGGTGCAGCTCCATCAGAGGGAGCACAGCCTACCTGGTCCCAACTTTCCTGTATGCATGGCTGCCCTTTCTCCATTTCCCCACTGCCCCTGTCAGGTCACTGGGGACGCAGCACAGAGGCACAGCAAGGTACGGGTATCAGAATGTGATAGACTGTTTGGGGGCCGAAGGGCAGCTCTTACACTCAGGTGTGTAGACTATGTTTCTGGAAGGCGGGTGTGCACTCAGGTACAGAGCTCTGGCAGGCTGGGAGAAGAGTCCCCTCCATGCCTTCATTCATGGGAACTTTGACCACTCCTCCTTCAGGACGGAGCCCAAACATCCCTCTTCCACGAAGTCTTTCCATCCTGTGCATTTTGAGTGCAGTCAGGAAGTCAGGGACCAGGGCTGGCTGCATGGGTCAGAAATGTCATCAGAGGGCCTTCAGTGTGCATTGCTCTTACCGTAAGCTTGACGTTACAAGAGCAAAACACCAGGGACTATTCACTTATAAAAGGGAGAAACCCTCTGAGATCCAACAGCCACATTGAGTAAAGCAACTGGTGAGGCACTGGGCAGAATGGGAGGGAATTTGTTGAACTAACTGCTCAGTGACACAAGAACCTCTCCACTAGGCTCTGCCTCTTAAAGGCCCACAGTAACTTCCCGTATCCACTATAGGACCAAGCCTGTAACACAGGCCTGTAGCTTTAAGAAAGAGGCAGTTTCCTCTACTACCTCTTGGCCTTGGCCTTGGAGATTATCTATCAAGGTGAGGGAGCCTGTGTTACCCTCCAGGAGAGGAGCAGGAACCCAGAATATCACGTCCATCACCAACCTGACAGCCTGTGAGCGGAACATCCTAGTTCCCTATGAGCCATCCTTAGGGGATGCTGCTGGAGAGCTAGCTGGGCCACCCTGCCCACTCTGCCTCCTGCTCACCCTGCCC
>LOJH01021585.1:0-20246 GCA_001685095.1 Ellobius talpinus
TATGAAAGCCATCCTTGCCACAACTCTTTACCATGTATTTGTTGGCACAAATACGGGCAGCCTCCAGAGCTTCGGAAGAGAGTTGTTCATATTCATCTGACACCATGTGGCCACAAAGYGGGAATTCATCAACTTTTGCCTTCTTCCGTCCCAAGTCAAAGATGCGGATTTTAGCATCAGGGACACCTCGGCAGAAGCGAGACTTTGGGTACGGCTTGTTCTTACAATACCGGTAACACCGGGCGGGGCGGGCGACCCATGATGACAATAGGACCGTCTGTCAGTAGCGCGCCGGAGGAAAAGAGACTCATGTCTTCTTCTTAACTAGAGGGAATCTCCAGCCTCAGAGTAGGTTCGGGGCCTGAAAATTAGTTGTTAAAGCTCTGGTTGTGCTGACCTATTAAAATGTCGGTGCTAATAATGGAAGGACATGACCCCGTCATACCGTCTTCGTCACTGTTCTATGGCTTTGAAGAGACACCATGACCAAGGTGACTCAGGGTTAGTCCGTTATCGCCATGGTGGGGGCATGGTGGGAGTCTGGCAGTACTCCTAGCACTGGAGCGATAGCTGGCTACATCCAGATCCACAAGCAGAGAGCAAGAGAGCCTGGGCTTGGCAAAGGCTTACCAAGGCCACACCCACTCCAGCAAGGTTGTGTCTGTAGAGCCTTCGCGGGCCATTCTTAATCGGACCACCACACATACCAACCTAGCCCCTAAAAGCCATTTACCCTGGAGTGTGCCTGTTACAGTAGAATATGCTGCCAATGTGGGCGTACTCGCTCTTGTTGCTTATGTGTTTGATACCTGAGGGGTGGGGGTACCGCTGGGAAGGAAGTAGAATAGGGAAGTATGCATTTCAGAAAATGTGTGGGTTTAGGGGAGAAGAAAGGAGAAAGAATTTGAGATGCAGCTCAGGCTTCAGCTCCTAGGAATCCCTAGGTTATTCCTTCTGTCATTAGCTCCTGACCAACAGCCAGACTTATTTGCTTTCTTGGAGTGACTCAGCTCTATTGGCTGGTTAGGCCGCCCGCACCAGGTTGCTTGTGGGAGCTGTCTGTGTACTGAGAGATGTTTGGCTGCATCAAAACACTTAGGCCAAAAGAACTCCTTCCCTCTGTTTTATTTTAAAATATCTCTGGGTATTGCCAAATGGCCTGAGAGGAAAATAAAATCATCCCTGGCTGTGAACCCACAGCACTTGCCGGAGTCAACATTTTCCATTTTTATGTGCATAGGAGTCACGAAACGGGCTTAACAAAATGCAGGTTCCTGGGTCTCTGCCTCATATCTTCTGGTCCAGGATGCAGGTTAGAAATCAAGATGTTTTTAACGGATATAGGAGCTCCTTGGAAGATTTTTTGGAAATACCACAATGAAAAGTTAGTAAGATAAGCAAGTATCTCGACAGGGCAGAAGGTTTTCGTTCTATCGCTCCAAGGGTTCAAAGCAGACCAGCGGATGCCAGGTCATTCTTAGAGAAGTCATAGCAGAACAGAAGAGACTTAGGGTGAAGGTTCCCACAGGGATAAGGGAAGGGACATGGTGAGGTACCAAGGTCAAATTTAGTCACACACACACACATACATACACACACACCTCACACACCACACACACACAAACACACCCACACACACTCACACACACCTAGCCCCAAAGTATACCTTTGAATGTCCACCCCTCATCATGATGAGACAAGTTTTGTACAAAGCTTTTAAATTTTTCCCCATTTTTGCCTGTCCCAAACCACATAAGAAATCTTATCAAGTTTAAGCAAATTTTGTTTTAAAATTTCTATCGCTCCCAAACAGCTGATGTACAGAATAACTGCTGACAACGGATTCTTTGTCAAATGTGTACAGCCTGTTCCAGGATACTGCCACATTTACAAGACACCAAAGGCTCTTCCCACGGAGGAGGAAAGGTCCCTTCCTCAGTTCTGTCCCCAAGCACTCTTTGTCCCACTGCGTAAAAGAAAGAAACCCCATTATGTTCACTCAAAAAGGCATCTCAGTTTGTCTATCGGGTTAGAAAATGGAGAATGAAAGACAAAGCAGTTGGAAACGTCTTCAGACGGCCATGCCAGAGGCAGATGTGCACACCTAGCCACCTTTGGGTATAGACAGTCAATGGGAGTGAGTGGAGCTGGGTGGAAGGAGTGTGGAAGACGTGTTAAGATGCAGGTCACCTGCTAGCCCGTGTGCTGAGAACCACAGTTGGCTCATTCTTGTAGCATAGTATTGAGTGGAAGAAGCCCTAGTCAGGGAACGTCAGATCTCAGCACACTGTGTCCCTCTGCTCCATCATGGATACATGTCACCTGCAAACCGCTCCTTAAACAAAAGTGAAACGGGCAAAGCCTATGTTCTCTGGGATGTGCTAAGGTTTGGATATGGTCTGAATACGTCCCCAAAGATTCAGGTAGTGAAGCTTGGTCTTAGTGTGGCACTGTCGGAAGGTGGCAGGAGGAGGGGACAGAGAATTTGGTCTTTGGGTGCCTTCCCTTGGAAAGCTCCCGTGGCACCCTCATCAGTTCCCACAAAGGCGGCCTGCTATAAAAGAGGAAGTCTGGACCCTGAGTCCGTCTGGCTTTTCTCTCCAATAACCTCGTTCTCGCCACGTCTCACCAAGAGGCCATCTGCCCCGTTGTGATGCCGTCAAGGGACCCTCACCTGATGAATTTGTCCAGTCCTGGACTTGCAGCCTCCAAAGGGGTGAATTGAGTCGGCTCCTTTTCTCTATAAAATATTTCAACATTGGATAATTCTTACAGCCATGAGAAGCAGACTAACACAGACTCCCTGCCACACTGCCACACTCGCTTTTAGTTTTCTTACTGCTATTTTAAGGCCACTTTCCCACAAGACAAAAAGCTTTAATTTTTATCTTTCAAAAGCACACCCACCACCCTGACCAGGGAAAGCAGACCTGCAGTAGCACACACAATGCAGGGACCGAGGAGAAACAAGCAAGGCGAGCTGAGGAAGCAAGAGTGTTACCCAGGCATCTGGAGTCCACCACTAAGGGGATGTGTGGTTTGAGGCAAGGCGCTTCTCATAATAGAACCTCTGTCTGCTCAACTATGAGAGCTTAGACTTGCTGATCCCCATCGCTGTGTCTGCTCTGCTGTCCAGGTGAAAAGAACTGGAGAGGTCAAGGGTGTGTGAGGGTCTCAAGAGAAGCCACTTCACATACGCATTGCCCTGCGCTCTCTCGTACTCTCTCTCTCTCTCTCTCTCTCTCNACACACACACACACACACACACCCTATACTCCACCCCCACCCTCTTTATACCCACCAGCTCCACTCAGGAGTAAGATGCCTTTCCTGCCTCAATGGTGGCAGCCACCTGAGGGCCATACAGAAAGGGACAAGGGTTACCCAGTGTTTCCCTAAAACCATTCCTTCTACTGGCCACCAAGAAGCTACAAGTAAGTTCCTCCAGGAAGCTCTAATAACAGAGATCCTGATAATATAGATTAATGGAAAGGAAGCCCCAGACTCAAGCTCCAAGACAGCATTTCATTCCAACTTCTGGTTTTAAACAGGCAAATGAAACCCGGAGGGTGAAGTGACCCACCCAAGGTCATACAGTCAGTGTCAGAGTCACTGCTTTAGCTCAGTCTTCTAAGGAGGAAGGAGACCCGGGAGCCACTGGGTGCTGGTGCTGGGAGATGGGAGCACTAGCCTTGCTGTAACCTGTAGTCCTGGGCTCCCCCACGAAGAAGGAACTATAAGTTCACATGTAGTATTGTAGACTATATCCAGTTCAGACAAACAGGATTCAGAGTGTTAGCTTATCGGCTCACGAATCAAACACATTCTTTGACAGGGGACATCCTGGGGAAGGAGCAGGCTGTGATATTTATGAAGGTAAGGAAGAAACCCTTCAATTCATGTACAGCTGCTGAATACAAGAAGGCCCATGTGAGCAGACAGATAATGAAGAGGAGTCCTCCCAATCGGAGCAGGCCTTAATTCAGCTATTCCTGTTCCCGAAGGCAAGGATTTGGCCATGGACACCATGCAGACTGCGGTGTGAATACAGTGGCTGAGAGGAGAGGGGTGTGCCTGTCACCCCCAAACACCAAGAACTGTTGGCACTCACTGAAAACTGCAAGAGGTAGGAAGGATTCCTCTTCCAGAGCCTGGGCAGAGAGCTAGCCCTTCTAAGGTTTCATTTGAAGCTTCTTGACTCCTTAACCAGAGTTAAGTTCTGTAGTATGAACCACCCAGGTTGTGGCACTGGAGCCCTGGGTAGCTATTCCAGTCTGGGTCAATGGTTGAGAGAGGCTAGGCAAAGTGAAGGAGTCAAGGGTCACACAGATGCACGGCCAGGCCAGGTGTATGACCTGACCCTGGAGAGAGCTCTCCTGCACAGTATGGCTTGCTGTCTTCTTTGCTCCATTAATACGTTTCTAGGTAATATGTCAGGGGGGAGGTTGCTAATGGAAAGAGAAGGGGAGAGAGTAAGGCAAACAGGATGGGACCTCCGTCTGCTTCTCACTAGCTATCGTATACAGACATCATAACTGTCTAAGCTGATTTAGAGAAAACAGTCTTCTGCAGAGGATAGTAGCTAGGACCACTAGGGGACATCTCCAAGGTGCCTCTTTCTGCCTTAGTCTTTGGATTATTTTAGGGTTAGGAGTGGGAGGAATAAAGTTAATATTTTAAAGGAGAGAGAAGGGAAACAGATGCCTGGAGTCATTAGATGCTGGTGCAAGAGATGCTCAAGAACTCAGGGCTCACTCTTTTTGGTCCTCACACTCACTGCAGATTGTGTTGGGCACCTCAGAGACCAACATGAGTGTCTGTCAATGACTAGAATGCCTTGGGAAGACCTCAGAGGGGTGAGACTTTGTCTTGAAGACAAAAGTCACCATTTGACACTATGTAAAGAACTTCACCCACTCTAATACTTTACCCAGACTGCAGCCTTGTTCCATTCCTGGTTTGGTAGCTCACAAAGAATGGGTCATTAGCCCACCTTCCCTGAGAACCTTCCAAGAGAATCAAAATCTGAGCTAAGCAAAAGTTCCTTAAAAATAGGCTCTTGCACTTGGGAGGCAGAAGCAGGTAGATCTCTGTGAGTTCAAGGCCAGCCTGGTCTACAAATTAAGTTCCAGGACAGTCAGGGCTGTTACACAGAGAAATCATGTCACGAACCCCCATGCCCCAGATAGACTCTTAAGAGTCAAAGAAAAATTTTTGATAGCATTACTAATTCTACATCGTAAGATCATGAGAAGAATTTTTTTAAAAATTTTGTTTAACCCAAAGCCAACTCTAACTTGGGGTAGATGGAAAAATGGAGTCTCTGTTGCAATGAATGAAGATGCCATCACAATGCTGATTCATACCCAGGATACAGCATCTCCACCCAAGGGACTGCCTTCCTGTTGACCCTGTTTCCATACTCTCCACAGCATCACTAACATTTGAAACAGGACACTGATCTGTCTGTTCATTAAAAGCTCCACAGGGACGGGACCCATTCTGATGCTTAGAGTTTGTCTATTTTGTTGACCAATGTCCGGTTTCTACAGCAGTTCCTGAAATGGGATTGGGTCACCATATGTGTAAGTCAGACAAATGAGTGACTGGGAGCAGAGAACAGTGCTCACGTATGTGGATAAGGAAGCAGAACGTGGCGGCTCCTTTAACTTAGAAAATTTGCACCTAAGTCCTCACTGGCAGCATGTCTACTTGCCATCCAGGATGTCTCTTGATCCCTTGTCCTGAGTCTAACACTCCAAGCAAGCTTTTATTCACATCTTCATATTGAGCCCGTACACAAGAGTATAGCAATCACGGTACGTCTCATTGATACAATAATTTTCACTGAAAATTAGGAGGTTGGTGCTTCATTTTTAAAAATTGGTTCACATCCCAATAGAGTTCTTGGGAACAGAAGGCCAGCCCGGGTGGGGCCCTGTGGGGAAGAAAGCTAAGAATGGTAAATAGGAGACATGAATCCCAACCTCATTCTCTTTCTTACTTGAAAAATTCCTCCTTCGGAATTCCATTTCCTCAGAGACATTTTAACTGATAACACAACAAATAGAATGCTTTTGTTTTCTGAGTTAGGATCTGTACACGTTAATATATATTAGGCTTTGTATATTTATTGGTACAATATTGTGACGTGCATCTGGGTCACAGGGTCAGTACTTCTCCTGGGGTAAGTGATTACCACTGTGAGAAGACTGCTGGTCTTCTCATTAAAAACCCAGAGACCCTGGGAAGGGGACCTCCCGGGGAAAATGGACATCACCCAGCAACTCTTCACACTTAAAATTATACAGGTATGTGGGTGTGGGGAGCCAGCAGGGGGTGCGGGACAGAAGGAAGGGGAATCTGAAGCAAAGGGCAGGTGCCAAGATCACAGGTTTGGGAATCACTCCAAGCCACAAAGGGCTGGCACCCAAGAGTTTAACAAATGCAAAGCACCTGTGGACTTTCTGCAACCATGCAAGCCTGGCCAGGGTGTGCTACTCCCGGAGAGGGCAGGAGCTGGGCTTATCTTCCTTAGGGGCTGTACCAAGCTGTCCCCCAAGTCCGTCCTCTTTGCAGTCCTCCCAGCATCTATCATTAAGCCTTCCTTGAGATCCATGTGGTCAGTTTGCAACGCAGTTACTCACGCTTCAGTTTCTACCTTCAGTTCTGACTTTTTTAGCTCAATGCTGAGCCGAGAAGACAGCTTACCTGTATACCAGCACCCCTAGAAATCACCTGTATACCAGCACCCCTAGATATCTCCTGTATACCAGCACCCCTAGATATATCCTGTATACCAGCACCCCTAGATATCACCTGTATACCAGCACCCCTAGATATCTCCTGTATACCAGCACCCCTAGATATCACTGTTGTAATCTGACACGTCAAAAGCAAACTTAGGAATCCCCTTTCCTAATTCCCTCTGTTTCTGTCTCTGGCACCCTGAGTGTTACCCAAGATTAAACTTTAGAAGTCGCTCTTCATCTTAGTTCATCTATACCTTCCATGAAGAACAGCACGCATTCCCACTGGTTCCAGGCATCGGTTCTTGCTCCCACGTCCTCTGCAGGCAACTGAGGCTGCCTCCTGCTACAACACTCGGGACTTTGCTAGGTTTTCAGAAGTGCTTGTTAAATGTCAGATTCAGAAAATTTAAACCGAGACAAGGCTCTTCTTGACACCTTCCTCTATCTTAGCATGGAAATCTCTACTGTATTCACCTCAAGTATAATAGTCAGAATAACCTATTAGGTTTCAACTATGAATCCTATGAGAAATCTTTGACGCTGGACCAGAGAAGACCTTAAGTTGCCATCTTGTCTGTCTCTGTGAGAAGCTATGTCTGCCTATCTGTTAGCAGTCCCTCATACCCTAGGAGCAAAGAGGGTCTAACTCTGGTACCTGCCAGGTCCCTGTAGGAAATCTGTAAGGACGATTCTCCCTTCTGTAGATACAACGGTAGGTATATCTTCTTGCAGCCTAGAGCCCAGCCAGGTAAGATGAAGCCCCTGCAGAGAGCCAAGCGCCTTCCTGCCTGTGCTCAGGGAACAGACCTTAGGGACTTACCCTCACACAGTAGTGCAGACCGGACCCCAACAGGTGCTGCAGAGAGTGCCTGTCCTGCCTGCTCCTAGGGGTTGGTTGTCCAGGGCCAGGCAGTGGGCAAGCATCAGGAGGCAAGGGGGTGGCCCTGGGTCCCACCTGGTCCGGATGCGGTGTAGGAGCAGGCCCAGTCCTGTTTAGACTGGTCTCTGGGGAAGCTGGACTGCTTGGAGCCTGATCCTGGCTCTCTTGAAGCTTCAGCCGGGGTACCTCTTTGGTACCCAGGCAAAAGGTTTTCAGACTCAGAAAAGTGACTGGGTTGGCCAGCTTCATGCTTGCCATACGGGGGATCAAGGTGCACAGCGCGGTGGGGCTCTCCTGGGTGGGCACAGTGGCATCTTCAGCCGGCAGGTGAGGGGCCAGGGCTGGGTAGGGAGGCGGCGACGAGCCCTTGTTTCCAACCGAGCCTCCTGGACTCGCTTCATCCAAAGACGTGATGGACTCGTTCCGAAAGCGGCTGTACTTGGCCCTGTGAAGCATCCCCAGGTGCCCAAAGAATCCTACATACAGAGCGAGTCCTGCCTGGCTGTCCTGGCTGCGTTCTCGCATAGCCTTGGAAGTGCTGAGACGGGCCACCGAAGCCTAAACTGCTTCACTGTCCGGTGCACCCAGAAGCACAGCCACCTTTTCACTTCTGCTCCGGCGGTCACCCGCCTGGGTCCCTGACTTCTCAAGGATAACAGGCCAGGAAGATGCCTCCTCGGCTCTGATTGCAGTCTCTTCCCGGCCCTGGCAAAGGCCCGGGAAGTTGGGGAGGGGGTGAGGCGGTCCTCTCCCCGGAGTCCCCAGGCTGGGGCAGCAGTGCCACCACGCCTCTAGCCTTAGCAGAAATATTTACCCCCCTTCCCTCTGCGCACAGGAACTTTCAAACCTGCTCCCTCCAGCTCCCACGGGGCGGGGCAGCGACTGGCCCATTAACCCTTTATTTGTTCCGTGATTGCTCATTTCAAAGGGAAAAATAAAAAAAGCACATAAGAGTCAAAGGCCCTTCTGTATGGGCTGGGGTTATGACGGCTGCCCTCTCTCGGAGGATCTTGGTTCTGGGCCACCAGCCAGGAGTCCTAGCGACGGGCGCTGGTCCGCATTGTTCCTCCTGCTTGAGGTCCGGGCATCCTCGGTGCAGCTCGGGTCCGATCCCAGCCGGCCCACCCCTTCTCGGGGTGCCCTTCCCTCACGAACCCTCCTGCAGTCTCCTTCAGGAGCCTGTGCACAGCAGAACGCTGAGCAGAGCAGATGATACGCAGGCTGTTGAAATTTTTATGAATGAACTTTGCCGAATGAATTTCCCTCGTTGTGTGAGAGCTAATAAATCTGTGAATGGAGCCGAGAATAGCTGTAATTGACTGACCGGTTGTGGTGGGGTGGCGGGGGTGCTGCTTGGTTTTCGTCCAATCAGACTGTAGCTTCATGAGTCATGCACAGCCAATATACTAAACTAGTAGCAGGGAGAAACGAAGCCTGGCGGAGAGGAGGGAGGGTGGTGTCGGAAGAATGGGTTAAAAGTAAAAGCAATCTTTGCTCCTGGATCGTCAGTATGCTGGGAAAGCAGAAGATTAAAAATCGATTTCCTTTCGTCTTGAGATGGGGAGGGGCGAGAAAAGAGCTAGAAATTAGATATATAGTACCATGGACATCTGGGCATATGGTACACAAACAACTCTTGTGCGAAGCCTAGATTAATTTTTCTTAGAAATGTAATTCTTTTTTTTAATTGATTGCCGCTCCATCTTCCGTCTGGTGTAATTTCCTGAGCCCATCAAATGCCCCGGGAAGACGACAGTGAAGGCTGAGCACACAGGAAGCCGGAGCCCCAGCTGGGCAGGGGAAATGCAGGTTCATTCAGGAGCTGAGAAGAGGGACCGGCTGAGACCCTGGGGTGGGGGTGGGGTGAGATTCTCCTGGAGGAAGCAGCTGAGGTTGCATTTCTCTGTGAGCCTTGGCTCTAGTACCTGAGACTATTCATGAATTCAAATACCAAGGCAGCAGCCAAGAGAGTCTGGGAAGAGGGCCACCTCATCTTCCCACTGACCACAGGCTGCTTTAGCTCCTGAGTACTCAGGACTGGGCCTGGACTCCAGGGGCCATCCAAACACGGGTTTGAATGAGCTGGGTGCAGGTGACCAGGAGGAAAGCCCCCTCACCTCAGCTTCCTTTGCTCTTAGGCTCAGAGTGGCTTTTCAACATCCTGTCTATCGACTTTGTTAGCGTGTGTTTTTCTCTGGGAAGGTCCTCTGTAGCTTCATGTGCCTTCTTTTCGATCCTTACTGAAGCTTCTTTTCGATCCTTCTTTTTGCACTTCCACACCTGGCAAAGGTGGCATTGCTAAGTCAGAACTCATGTGCCCAGGACCTGGGGAGACAGGATGGAGGCAAGACTGAAATAATCTGCTTGATACTTCTGACTGCTCTCCCTTCCTCTCATTCATCTCTGCTTTCTTCTCCTCACCGCCCATCCCTCCCTTACTGTAACATCATACTGCCTTGAGAAAAACCCTTGCCCTCTGTGAGTGGCAATGGCCTTGTCTATGCCAAGCAGCTACTGAATAGCATGAGGGGGCTTATGAAACAACTCTAAACCCTGTAAAGTCTTGGCTCAATGCTCCAGGAGTATCTGCCTCCCTAAGAACACTGGACGACTTGTTTAAAAGGCCCCTGGAGGGCCTGGAGAGATATAGCTCGGCAGTTAAGAACATGCACTGCTCTCTCAGACGAGTTGGGATCTGTCAGGCAACTCAGAGTACCTCAACCCCAAGGGATGCTGTCTTCTGGACTCCATGGCCACCTGCACACAGCACGTACATGCACACGTGCACACACACATGCACACACACATGCGCGAGTGCACACACACCTACTTAAAAATAATAAAATAAATCTTCAAAATAAATAAGCAGATGAAAGGCCATTGAAAGCAGGGTGTCCCCACTGAAGCAGTGTTCCTCCCTGCTGGAGTATACTATACCATTTTAGGCAATCAAAAAGAAAAAGTACCACAAAGTAGGGGACACCAAGAAAGGAATATTGCCTCAAGAAACTATTTCCAGTGCTCATATGGGTCCAGGGAAAAGTGGTGACATTGCTGACTTCTACACAGCCCGGTGAGGCTGTCCTGCTTGTAGGCCCTAGTGACCTGGGAGGCCCCTCTCACCCAGCTCCTAGTCGTGCTGACCAGACCAACTAAACTGGACATCCTGGAAGCTGCAGGCAAAGTTATGTGGGGACAAACAGATAAGAAAACAAGTATAACCGCTGGGAGCCATCTCTTTGTCTTGGGAGCCTGGAAAACCTTGACCTGCAGCCCAGGAAAAGCTGTCCAGCAGCCCCCAGGGAAGGCTGGTCAAGGGAGCGGGCTCCTTTGCAGGTAAGGAGGCGGGCAAGAGGGCCAATACATCATCTCCCACTAGAAACAGGAATAAATACAACACTAAGTAACATTCCCTGGGGCTGCTGCCGCTTAGCGCCCACCCACTAGTATGCCTGGCAGTATTAGCTGACTGCGGCTGCATTATCTTACGCATGCGCACACGTGAAGGAACGCAAGTTCAGCAGCCTGGCCCTGGCTGTTGAGTAATGATCCTATAGTGATGCCTGCTGTATCCACTGCCTCCCGAAGACCAGAAAGCCCTCATCTAGTTTCTGGTATTTGTTGAGATCACAGGCATCTCATTACTCCCCAGAGCTTTGGCAAACACTTGAGGGGGAAGAAGTGGGGGTTTCTTCTTACAGGTTCTAGAATTGTAGGGAAGCCCGAGTCTGCTGTCAGAGACCAGCCAGAAAGGCACTGCTCTGCCGCCGACTTTTTTCCTATCGCCAGTCTGCAAACCTTCCTGGAGAAAAGCAAGTGTATATAGCCCAGCAAGGACTTCTTAGAAGAGAGAGTAACGTCAGACTGAAGGTTCTAAGAAACCGCGATGGTAGGACCGCAGTCCACACACTGCACTTGGCCGTTTGATGTAGGGCAAGTCTTGGGTGGGCTTGGTACACCAGGCTGTGATCCCAGCTCTCAGGAAACAGGGGTAGGAGGATAGAAGCTTAAGGCTAGCCTGGACTAGCATGAGTTCAAAGTTAATAACTCAATAACTTAAAAGGAATAGGTGCTTGCCTAGCGTGTGAGGCCATGGGTTCAATCCTCACTACCACTAGAGGAGAGGGGAGGAAAAGCCATTAACCTGGAGTTAGAGAACCAGGAGTGGGCTGTTCAGGAAGCTGTTCTATTTTCTTCTCTGTCGGAGGACATCTACATGATAATAGTATGTGGCAGGCTCTTACCACAGAGCAGATTCTAAGGTGACTGCTTCGCTCCTGCGTCTGCCCCCATCACTGTTGTCAGTATTCTGGAAACGATGCCCTCACAGAGGTTGCATTTTGTCCTGGCCACCAACATGACACACTGTGAAGCTGCTATTTCACCATCCTCCTGTCCCCACATTGAAACCTGTCATAGGATGGTTGCTGCTGTCTGTCCCAACTTCAGTTTGTACAAGATATTAGCTTTACACTACCACCGAATCCGTATCTCCTTTCTCCCGAACAGAGTGTAAGTAGCTTTTCAAAAGTGTTCCCCACTGCTGCTGAATTTTGAAACCTGTAGCTTCCACAAAAGGCTCCACAAAGATGGTTATCAATACCTCAACTCCGAGGGTACCATCTACCTACCTTACAACACACGACACACAAAAAGACACAGAGGACAGACATGTGTACCTCCTACGACTGTTCCCAGACCTTTGAACCTGGGTTTGCCAGGCCATGTTCATAAACTGCTTCGACCACAGTGATGCTCTTTGCTTTTAACTTTCCTCCTTCTCCAGGTTAGGGCTTCTCTAGCTGTTCACCACGCCTACTCTACTGCTCTATTTTAAGAACAGACAATTTGATTTTTCACTTTCTCGGGTCCACGAAGAGTGAATACTTCATCCCAGGGTACCTCCTTCTCAGCCATTCCTAGTTTGGATGGCTTAATGAGATCTGGGGCAACTGTGCGAGTGAATTAGATGAGACTCTAGACTTTCTCAGTAGGATAATGAGCAGGGAATTTTTGAGGACCTCGGGATGAAGTGAATGAGTGCTGTACATGAAATACAGGAGCCTACAGTGGACAGGGAACCGACTGATCAACCTATGGAAAACAAACATTTGTGTTGGTTAAACTGCTAAATTTATGATGGGTTTTCTGTTTTGTTTTATTCTTAATGCCAATATGGTGGCTTTCTGTGTTACATCAGAAAGGAGCATACTGCACCTGATATTAAACAAAATAGTAGGCCCAGCCTGGGTTGGAGACTTGGCTCTTTATAGTCTCCCTCAAAGCAGATCAAGGTGAAAAGGAGAACCTGGCCTGGGAACTTCCATCCACCAATCTACCTTGAATTTCTGTGTGGAGAGTAAAGACAGACTGATCTGAAAACCAGGTGTTGGAATAGCTCATGTGCCAGGCCCCTGGGTTTTCCAAAGTCACCTACACTCTCAGGTCCCTCAGCATCAGAAGAAATGACAAGATCTCAGGCCACTGAATAGTATGTGAGTTATGGCTAAAGAAATTCTGGAGCCACATCTAAAGGCATGGGAGTATGAATTAAGAGAAAATAAATCGCTGGGAGGTGGTGGCGCACGCCTTTAATTCCAGCACTTGGGAGGCAGAGGCAGGCGGATCTCTGTGAGTTTGAGGCCAGCCTGGTCTACAGAGTGAGTCCAGGACAGCCAGGTCTACACAGAGAAACCCTGTCTCAAAACAAAACAAAACAACCACAACAGAAGTTCTCAATGAACTATTGGAAGGGATGAGAGGGAATAGCAGTCACCGGCACAGCTCCTGGCATAGATGCAAACATCTAAAGTCCCAGCTTGTGGAAAGGCTGAAGCAGGAAGCTCATCAGCCTAAGTCCTGCCTGGACTACAGACAGGAGGCAAGGCCAACTTTCACAACTTTGCAAGCAGCTGCCAAGCCTGATTACCTGAGTCCAGTCTCTGGGACCTACATGATGGAAGGACAGACCGAGTCCTGCCAGTTTCCCCCTTGCCTCCACATGCATTCAAACACACACGCACGCACACCCATGCACGCACACGTGCACGCGCGCACACACACACACACGCACATACGCACGCACACACCACACACATGCGTGTGCACATGCGCGCGCACACACATACTTGAGAGGTAGGTAGGTAGGTAGACAGACAGACAGATAGATAGAAAGATGGCTCAGCAGTAAGAGCACTGGCTGCTTTTCCAGAGGACCTGGATTCCCAGCACCCACATGGCAGTTCACAACTACCCACAACTCCATTCTAGGGAGGTTAGTTTGGTGTTTTACCACAAAGAAGGGCCTGAACTCTGCAGTCCCAGGGTAACTTAAAGACTTTGTCTGAAATGGAGACAGATCAAATGTCACTACCTGTAGGGAAGTGTAAAGTATGGCTTGCCGTGAAACGCAAAGTAAGGTCTTTGTGTCTGGCTTGGAGAGAAATGCTTCAGCAAAGCCTTTACTGTGTTTGGTTAATCAGTAGAAGCTGAGGATTGTTTTGAGACTGTTGAAACCTTGAAGAAATGGTGTTTCTCTGGAGAATCTGCACTTGGTGCTCCACGAGAGCTTGCAGTTGTACTGACCTTGGTCCTAAGACATTCCTGGGAGACGTGGAGCTCTTGCGTTTGATTGTGGCTTGTCATAATCAGAAGGGACTGAGATCTGTGTGGGCTGTCTGTTCTCATGGGCAGCAAGAACAAGATGACTTTGGTAGTTGGAACCATTCCCAGCCCCAAATAACCTTGCAATTGTTTGAATAAAGTAAGTGGTGAGATAGCCGGGTGCCAGTCTTTTCTGAGAAGGCTGTACCCCTCTACCTCTTTGGAAAATGAAGACTTAGTGCCTCCGTGAGCTTCTCCCTCTACTGCGGCACCTGTGACCCAAAACCCAACAGTAACTCTGCTGCCCTATTACCCAGTGTGGTCTCTAACTTCACAAGCTCACTTCACAACGACTCTCCCGATAGACTACATGAACTTAATGCTTCTTTAATTTCTGTTTGAAACCTACCATATGGGTAGTTCATTGCCTCTTTCAGGATTTTTGTTTGTTTTTGTTTTTCGAAGCAGGGGTCTTGTTGTGTAGCCCAGGCTGGCTTCGGGGAACAAAACCGATGTACTGGCAAAGACCAGAGTAACCTCAGCACTCAAGAGGCAGAGACAGAAGTGCCAGTTCATCCAGCTAATGCTAAGTGTTGCCAAATGACTTTCCCAAAAGTGAGGGTTCTAGGTGAGAGGGAAACCTGGAAATGGCTCGGGTACGCATAGAGAGAACTCAGGCCCCTTAGTGCTTCCTGCCTCCCGGCTAAGCCAGAGAACTTTAGGGATTCATTTCACAAAGCTCTGTCTCTGTTGGCCCCTCCCTTGCAGAGACTGGGGCTGAGACTGGAGGGGCCTCTGAAGAGGTGGCGGGAGCCCTGGGCATGCAGCTTGTGGAGCTAGTGCAGGGCCCAGCAAAGAAAGGTGGACATGGTATGGCGCTCTGTTCCCTGCTGGGCTAGTGGAAGTGCAAATGGCCACTCGTGTAGGCACTGTAGAAGAGGCCGGCTTCTGCCAGCACACCATCACAAAGCCTGCTGTTACAATTCCATGGGCCCTTTGGGCCTCTCAAGCTGACCTCAAGTCTTAAGCCCCTTTCGTTTTATACAGAAATACCTTAATGACAGAGCTAAAAAACAAACCATAGAGGAAAATTAAATTCATCCACATCGTAATTTAGAAACAATCCTTGCTGATATTTTTGTTTCACGCAAAGCACATCTACATATTCTCCCTCATACATAACCTTGGTTTTTTTTTTCTTTTCCTAACAACAACCCGAAAACATTGCACTCAATTTTCTACCTACTTTTTTCCCTGTTTGGAGAAATCCCCATATTTCTCACGCAATTACAGATGGATTATTTTAAATGCTATCTAGTACCATTGTGCAAATGCACCATCATTTACCAATGGGGGCACTGAGGTTCACACGGAGGTTGAGCGCTCTAGATAAAACTTTGAGTGTCGACTCTCCCTGGCTTCCATATTTTCTACTATATTTGGATTTTTTACAGTAAAATTGGGATGATTTCCCCCTCTCTTAATATACCTAATAGACCGGTTTCATGGAAAGACTTTCTAGAAGCTTGTTGCTTGCTTAGGTGCGAAAGCCTCTCCCGGTGCTTTGCTGCGCCCCCTGGGGGCGGCGGCGGGAACTGCGTCCCAGGCCGGCCATTGGCTGTGACCAATGAGCTTCGGCAGAAGCTAGGCCTGTCCGTGGAGCGTACATGGCGCTTTTGCAGGGACTGAGCCACGGAGCCAGGCGACCAGGCGCGCAGCACCGAAGCTGCAGGGCCCTGAGAAGAAAGAGGCAGTGTGCTGCGGGCAAGTCCAAAGGCTTCTCCAGGCAAGCGATTCGCGGGGAGGGGCGCGGGCAGGGAAGCCACAGTCCCCCTCCAGGACAAAGGAGCCTCAGTGCTAGAGAGCAGGCGGCTCCTGGGGCCTGGTGGTAGCATAAAGGGAAGCTGTGTCTCCGCAGCACTCAAGATCACCTTTGTCTTCTGAGTCCAAGTCAAAGAAAGGTTACAGAAGGAGCCTGCAGGCTCTCCTCCCTCTGCAAGGGTCGGTCCAGAGTAAGAGCCAAGTTCTTTCCCAAGATGCTGGGAATTGAGATGAAAATAGAAATGTGCTTGCCTGGTTGCTGCGACAGTGGTCAGTTGTGTAGAATGCACGTCCTTTGGCCAGGGCTCTCTTGGAGGGAAAGCCAGATCAAAGGACTGAAACCCGTGGTCCGGAAGGGGCCCAAGCACACGAGATACACACCACATGCAGCAATGAGAATTCTCCCTCGTTGGGAAGTGGGGGAGATCCGGAGGTGGGCTCATTTCTTCTCAGCAGACTCCAACTGGCCAGCCATTTACTTGTGGCTGCTGCCTCTTCCTATCAAAGCAGCAACTTGATGCTGGCCTGACGGCTGCACCCCTTTGGCCAGCCGGAGAAGGCCAATGGAACAGGGTAAAGGCTACCTCCTTACATTTGGTCTCCACCTCCTTACTCTTTGCTTGGTCTCCTGGAGCTGGCACAAGATTAGGTGTCTTGGACCAGACCTATGTTGACACTTACGGCCGACGGGGGCAATGTGCTCTTGGCTGAATTCTAAGTCACCCCAGTAGCTTGCAGCAGAATGATGAGCTGCAAGGTGCATTATGAACCCCTCCAACACACAGCCACACACCCAAATGGGCATCAGGTTTGCAACCCTATAGTGGGCCATCTTTCCACACTCACTAATACATCCCCTCTCTAATAGTCCAAGTCCCACTATCTGAAAAATATAGATAGAAAAATAGAAAAATATAGAAAAATATAAATATAGGGCTAAGACTCCAGATGTTTCACACCCGTGCACTGACTTCCCTGACACTGAGTAACTCAGGCAGTTGTACAGAGACACAAGAGGACAAGTGGCCCGCCGCCTTATAATGATGATATCTAATCATCATTAAAGAGCAGGCAGGAAACTAAATCAACGGTGGGCATGTCAGTCAGTCATAGGGAAAGACAAGGTGCAAGGGTATGGAGAGACAGGGGCTTGAGCCGTTGCACCCATTCCACGTTATTGCCCTTCATGAACATCGTGCTTTATATAGTTTGAAGGCTTGTGCTGCCCCTCCGCTGAGCACACCTGTTGGGAATATGTACTCACGTCAGCGCCCAGAGTCTTTGTTTCAGGAATCCTACCAATGTTTTAAGTGTGTTCATTATCATTACATTTGTACTGGTGATCTGGGCTCAATGACATTTGATAGTGCTGTGTTACAGAACTGTTTTGAGGTGCCCATGACCTGTGCCTGTGTAAGACAGAGAACTGCACATCAGTAAATACCGTAAGTGTTCTGGCGGCTTCGTCAATCAGCTGATGTCTTTCTCCATCTCCTCAGGCCTCCCTATTCTCCAAGATAGAACAGTATTGAAATTAATAACCATACAATGGTTTGTAAATGTTGAACTTAAAGGAAAAAGCACATAATTTTCACTTTCAATCAAATGCTAAAGATGATGAAGCTCGGAGAAGAAGTCATTTCCAAGGCCAAGATAGGCTGGAAGCTGGGCTTCTGGTACCAGCTGGCCAAGCAGTGAACTCGAAGGCTCATGGGAGAACCTGTAAGAACCAGTCCAGGGCACACACAAATGACAGCAGAGCACAACATCCAGATGGCTGACTCAAGTGTAGTGGTCTGGACAAAAATATCAAATTCCTGTAAGACAAAGCCCAACCCAGAGAAGGACTCTTGATTTTCCTCCATTCTATGATGCTGGACGACTTAGGGAGGTGTGCAGATGTTGGTTCATGGGGAATCAGGTGCTGTAGAATAATCCTCTTATACACTGTATAGATTTGTCCTCAAATTGATTTAATAAAATGCTGATTGGCCAGTAGCCAGGCAGGAAGTATAGACAGGGCCACCAAACTAAGGATGATGGGAAGGAGAAGGGTGGAGTCAGGAATCACCAGCCAGATGCAGAGGGAGCATGAACGTGCCATGCTAATAAAGGTACTGTCATGTGGCAGAGCATAAATAAGGGTTAACAAAATGTAAGGGCTAGTTAGTAATAAACCTGGGCTGTTTGGCCCAGAATTTATAAATATTATTAAGCCTCTGTGTGGTAATTTGGAAGCAGCTGCTGGCACAGAGAGTAAGCAGTCAGGACAAGAAACTTCCATTTATACTCAGAAAATTTGTTGTCTCTGGAGCAAGGAAGAACAAGGCAAAATGGCACCTGGGGTAGAAGCTGTGGCAAACTGGCTGGGTGTGGCAGCCCAGGTCTGGAAAACTGCTATATAGGAAGTGGAGGCAACTGAGTGAGACATCTCGGGACAGAACAAACTAGGGTGACAAGTACCAAATTCCTCTTTACTTTACATATAAATAATCTTACTATACCAACAGAAAGCTAATATACCTTTTGAAAGGCGAGAGCTGCCATAGAGAGTGATTCCTCTGATGGATCTGGGGGAAATAATTTAAAGACCTTCTGGGAATGACCAGATGTTATCAGGAAGTCATGGGCTGGGGTGTGCCTCACAGAGTATTTGCCTAGTGTATGCAGGAATTCAGGTGCAATCACCAGCACCCGTGTGTAAAACCACGAATCACGGGAGAGGGTATGTGTCAACATCGATTCCAGCCCATGCAGATGATGTCGAAGGGCTCCAAATTTCAGCGGAGTTAACTGTGGACATGGCAGAAATAGCCAAAGAACCAGAAGCAGAAGCAGGCTTGGAATGTGATAGGTGAACTGCCCTGTCACACAAAGCTTTAGTAATGAGTCGCTTCTTACACGTGAGCAAAAGCAGTGGTTTCCTGAGACGGAGTCTATGCATGGCAGAGAAGGGCTAAGGATTGTTGCCATGGTAACAAAATGGAATATTCAGAATCAGTTGGAGAAGCAGCAGCAAAAGGGTTCACTCTAACTTGTTATGTTTTACATGAAAATGCCATTGAATCACACTGTGGCTCAGGCTCATGAGTGTAGGGGCTTTGTAGTGATATTTGAGTTTTGATAAATAAAGCTTGCCTAAAGGCGAGTGTAAAGCAGGCACACTAGTCAGCCATACAGGCCAGGCAGTGGTGGCATACACCTTAAATCCCAGCAGCCACACTAGTTAGCCACAGAGGCCAGGCAGTGGTGGTGCACACCTTTAATCCCGGCACTAGAGAGAAATATATGGTGAGATAAGACAGGAACTCACTCTCATTCAGTCTGAAGATTTCATACAGGTAAGAGCTTTCTAGTGGCTTGGCTGCTTTCGGTGCCCAAAGTTTGGGGTACGAATTCACAGAAAAGCCGTTTGCCTGTGACTTTATAGCCGCCAGCATAGGCCAGAACTATATGCAGCCAGAGTCACTGCCCAACTGGCTTGGTTTTTCTTTTTTCTTCCCTGGCAGGCTCTCCCTGAACCCCCTTCTCAGGCTGTTGCCAAACTAGCTAGCTGCCTTGACATCCAGTCAGGCTGTTACTGTTCTACACAGCAGCAATAAGCCTTACATCTTCATCAACATGGTCAGTAGATTTAGTAAGACAATTGGGAATGCTTAAAGGGAGGAAGTAGTTAAAAGAGTTTTTTCCCCTACATTAAAAAATGTAAAAAGCAATTACAATGGAAGGATTTGGGCCTGTATATGATAATATGCTAGACAGTTTGAAAATGGAATGATTAAATAAGAGGATATCTAATTTATATGGGATTTATGTAATGTCATTGTAAACATTATCATTTTTGTCTTATCAATAAGAAAGTTGGTTAATCTGAGTGCTAAGATACAGGCCTTAGAAAAACTTAATAAAACAGATCACAGAGATATTCAAATTCAGACAGGAATTTAATGGAGAACCAATTTTGGCATTGCATTATAAGAATAGAGAGGAACAGCCTAAGGTTTTTACACAACCAACCTTAATATATCCAGTAACCATACAGAAATTTCCAAATGATAGAATAAGGGCTGAATTGACTCCTGTGCCAATGTTAGATTTAAGGAGATACAAGAAAGCAATAATCTCATATAGCATGAATTCACCTTTTGTGAAGCAAATGTTAAACTCATGGTCAGTTTGTAATAGAATTA
>LOJH01021586.1:9043-19568 GCA_001685095.1 Ellobius talpinus
CACACACACACACACATAAATGCATAGCATTTATTGGAGTGGCTTACAGACTCTGGTTCAAGTAGTCCAACACTGGATGTCACCTGATGGAAAGGCCAAGGATCCAGTCATTGTTCAGTCCACAAGACTGGATGGTTTATTGGTCCCAGTCTGGTGCTGTAATCCCAGAGAGGTTCTAAAGAGCTGCCAGTTTTCAGTACACATAGAATCCCAAAGATGTCAGTTCTAACACCAACAAAAGAGTGGTTCAGGGACAGAATGGATGAACTTGCTAGAGTGAGGGCAGGGAAGCAAGAAGCAAAAGTTTTCTTCTTCCACATCCTTTGATGTGTGCTGCCACCAAAATATGTGGTCCAGAATTAGGGTAGATCCTCTGGCCTCAAATGATCCAGAATTAAGTTAGGCCTCTTACCTCAAATAATCCAACCAAGACAATCCCTACTTGGCTTTTAGTTGCTTTCAAATGTAGTAAAGTTGACAACCAAGATTACCATTATAGTTTAGTTAATTATGTGTTACTAGGGCTAAACTGAATTGTACACAGCAGTCAATAGTCCCTCCCTGCATTAATAGATAGTCTCTTTTATTGATAGGGAAATACTAAAAAGTTTTTGATCCCTGTTTTAGTTAGAGTTTTCATTGCTGTGTGTAGACAAAATGACCATGGCAACTTTTATAAAGGAAACATTTAATTGGGATGATTGATAAACTTTCTAGAGAGAATGGACTAATTAATTTAAATGAACCTTATAAGATAAGATAGCTGCTTCTCTCATTTTATATAGTATTCTGCATTTTTAAATTAAATTACAATTTTAGATCAGCATTTCCAAGTATATTTCATTTATTTTATTGATAACTATGTTTAAGTCTCTGGTCATTTTTTTAAAAATTTTGGTCATTTAATCCCAATGACTCTTGCTTTTGAAGTATTTTGTTCATTGTGAATATTAATCATCTTTCAGACATATCTGGCTAAGGTTCTCTTGCATTCTGTGGGCTTCATTTTGACACAATTGACTTTTCTCATGACTCTACAGAAGCCTTTTACTTTCATGCGTTCCCAGGATACTTTAGTTATTGAGTATCTTTTCTCCTATTACACGAAGTAGAGGCATATTTTTCTATTTCTATGAGGAACCTTGTGGGTATTTTGATAGGGATTGCAATTGTGCTGAATCTGCAAATTGTTTTTGGTAGGATGGTCATTTTGACATGATTAAATCTACCAATCTAGGGATATAGGATCTCTTTTAATTTTCCAGTGTTTGTCTCAATCTCTTTCTTTGGAGATTTGAAATTTTCACTATAAGGGCCTTTCACCCTCTTTTTCAATTTATTCCAAGATAATGTATTGTCTTTGATGCTTTTGTAAGTAGGAATGTGTCCATGATCTCTTTCCCAGTGTCTTTGTTGATGCATATAAAGGCTATTGATTTTTTTGTGTTTTTTTCAGTTTTATTTTAAAATTGTACTTTTCATCTTACATACTAACTCCAGTTCCACCTTTCTCCCCTTCTCTTATTCACCATCTTTCCCCATCCTATCCCCCATCCCCTCCTCAGAGGGAGTAATACCTTCCTTGGGGAGTCAACAAAGTCTGGTATACCAATTTGAGGCAGGACTAAGCCCTTGCCTTATAAAAAGACTGAGCAAGTTATCCCACCATAGAAAATGGGCTCAGAAATGCCAGATTATGCACCTGGGATATGTCCAGGTACCACTCACAGCCCCCAGAAACATATAAAGTGTCATAACTGTTACCCACATTCAGAGGGTCTAGTTCAGATCCATGCAGGTTTCCCAGCTGTCAGTTCATAGCCTGTGAGCTCCCACTTGCCCCTTTCAGCTGTCTCTGTGGTTTTCTCTATCATACTTTTGACCCCCCTTGTTCATATGAATATATATTCAATGAAGGAGACTATTAATGCTCCTCCCTCTCTTCAACTGAACTCCAGGAACTCAGCCCATTTCTTGACTTGTGGGTCACTGTATCTGATTCCATCAATTACTGGATGTAGATTCTATGATGACAATCAGGATAGTCACTAACCAGGTTAAAGGGGAAGACCCTTTCAGACACCCTCTCCTCTACTGCTAGGAGCCTTACCTGAGGTCATTCTTGTGGATTCCTGAGAATGTCTCTAACACCGAGTTTCTCCCTAACCCCATAATGGCCCCCTCTATCAAGGTATCTGTTTCATTGCTCTTCTCCTTTGTCCCTCCCTCAATTTGGTCTTCCTGATTCCTTATGTTCCCATCCCCCATCTGCTCCATTCTACCACCCCCAGTTTACCCAGGATATTCTATTTCCTTTCTTCGGGCTCTCCATGTGTGTCCATATAAGGGTCCCCCTTTTTACCTAGATTCTTTGGGATTGTGTATTGTGACTTGGTTATCATTTGCTTTACATCTAATATCCAATAATGAGTAAATACGCACTGTGTTTGTCTGTTTGTCTTTCTGGACAGTTACCTCATACAGAAGCGTTTTTCTAGTTCCACCCACTCACTTGCCTGCAACTTTCAAGATGTCATTTTTTTACTATTGAATAATAGTCAACAGTGAAATTTACCACATTTTCTTTATCCATTTTTTGTTCAATAGGCATCTAGGTTGTTTCCAAGTTCTGGCTTCTGTGAATAATGCTTCTATGAAGAAAATTGAGCAAATGTATTAGTGGTATTTTGGTGTCTAGTTTTCCTGCTTTCTTTATATATATTGGAGATCAGTCAGATGTCAGATTGGTGAAGATCTTTTTCTATTCTGTAGGTTGTTGTCTTGTTTTATTAACCATATTCTTTGCCTTAAAGAAGCCTCTGAGTTTCAGGAGTTGCCATTTATTGATCATTGCTCTCAGAATCTGTCCACTGTTGTTCTATTTAGGAAGTAGTCTCCTGTGACAATGCATTCTAGGCTACTTCCTACTTTCTCTTCTATCAGGGTCAGTGTAACTGTATTTGTGTTTAGGTCTTTGATCCACTTGCACTTGAGTTTTGTGTGAATATATATGGATCTATTTGCATTCTTCTACATGTTGACATTCAGTTATGTCAGTAGCACTTGTTGAAGAACCTTTCTTTTTTTCATTGTACAATTTGTGTTCTTTGTCAAAAATCAGGTATTCATAGCTGTGTGGATTAATGTCAGGGTTTTCAATTCCATTGATCCACATATCTGTATTCATGCCAATACCAAGCTGTTTTCATTACTGTAGCTCTGTAATAGAGCTTGAAGTCAGGGATGGTGTTGCCTTTAGAAGTTCCTTTATTGTACAGAAGTGTTTGGACACTTCTGGTTAGTTTGTGTTTTCTTATGAAGTTGAGTATTGTTCTTTTGAGGTCTGTAAAGAACAGTGTTAAGATTTAGAAGAGGATTATATTGAATCTGTAGATTGCTTTTAGTAAGTTTGCCATTTTTACTATGTTAAACCTACTTATCCAAAAGCCTTGGAGATCTTTCCATTTTCTGATATTTTCTTTAATTTCTTTCTGCAAAGACTTAAAGTTCTTGTCATAAGGTTTTTCACATGTTTGGTTAGAGTTACCTCAAGAGATTTTATAATACTTGTGGCTATTGTAATAGATAATGTTTCTCTGATTTCTTTCTCAGCCCATTTATCATTTGTATATAGGACAGCAACTGGAGTTAATATTGTGCCCTGCCACATTGCTAAAGGTTTTATCAGCTGTAAGAGTTCCTTGTAGAATTCTTGGGGTCACTTATATATACAATAATATCATTTGCAAATACATAAGTTTGACTTCTTCCCTTCCAATTTGTATCCCCTTTATGTCCTTTTGCTGTCTAAATTCGCTAGCTAGAAATTTGAGTACTATATTGAACAACTATGAAGAGAGTGACATCCTTGTCTTGTTCTTGATTTTAGTGGGATTGCTTTGAGTTTCTCTCCATTTAGGTTGGTGTTGGCAGTTGGCTTGTTGTATAGTGCCTTTATTATTTTTAAGTATGTTCCTTGAATCGCTGATATCTCCACAAACTTAATTATGAAAGGGGTGTTGGATTTTGTTGAAGACTTTTCAGCATCAAATCAGATGATCCTGTGGTTTTTTTTTTTCAGTTTATTTGTATGGTGAATTACATTGAGAGATTTGAATGAACTTACTTGGTCATGGTGGATGATTTCTCTGATGTATTCTTCAATTGAGTTTGCCAGTATTTTATTGAGCATTTTTGTAGCAATTCTCATGACAGAAAATGGTCTGTAATTCTCTTTCTTATTTGTGTCTTTGTGTGGTTTGGGTACTGAAGTAATGGTGAAGAGAGTTTGGCAATGTTCCTTCTGTCTGCATTGTGTAAAACACTTTGAGGAGTATTGGTATTAGCTCTTTGAAATTCTTGTGAAATTCTGTACCGAAACTGTTTAGCCCTGGCTTTTTTGGGGGATCTGGAGACTTAAGATGACTGCTTCTATTTTCGTGGGGGTTATAGTGCTATTTAAATTATTTATCTGGTCTTGATTTAACTTTCATACTATAGTATCTATCCAGAAAATTGTTCATTTGTTTTAAATTTTCAAGTTTTGTGGAGTACAGGTTTTCAAAGTATGACCTAGTGATTCTTTGGATTTCCTCAGTATCGGTTGTCATGTTTCAATTTTCATTTCTGATTTTTTTAATTTGGATATTCTCTTTGCCATTTGATTAGTTTGGATAAGAGTTTGTCTATCTTGTTGATTTCCTTAAAGAACCAATTCTTTGTCTCATTGACTCTTTTTATTGCTTTGTTTGTTTCTATTTTACTGATTTTAGCCCTCACTTTGATCATTTTCTGTTACTTATCCTGGGTGAGTTTGCTTCTTTTTGCTAGCAGTTTCAGGTGTGCTGTTAAGTTCTAGTGTGAGAATTCTCCATGTTCTTTATGTAGGCACTTAGTGCTATGAACTTTCCTCTTAGCAATGCTTTCATAGTGTCCCATAGGTTTGAGTATGTTGTGCCTTCATTCTCATTGAATTCTAGGAAGTTTTTAACGCCTTTCTTTATTTCTTCCTTGACTCAGTTGAACAACGTTCAATTTCCATGAGTTTGTAGGATTTCTGCAATTACTGTTGTTGAATTCTAACTTTATGCCATAGTGATAAAATAAGAAAAATTTTCCAATATTTTTGTACCTGTTGAGGTTTGTTTTGTAGCTGAGTAAGTGGTTAATTTTAGAGAAGGTTCCATGAGGTGTTGAAAGGAAGGTATATTCTTTTATGTTTGGGTGAAATGTACTATAGATGTCTGTTAAGTTCACTTGAGTCATGACATTGTTAATTCCTTTATTTCTCTTTTAAGTTTCTCTCTGGGTGACCTGTCCATTGGTGAGAATGGGGTCTTGAAGTCTCCCACTCTTATTGTTTGGGGTTTGATATGTGATTCAAGCTTTAGTAGTGTTTCTATTACATATTGGGGCATAGATGCACAGAATTGAGAGTTCTTCCTAGTGGATTTTTCCTATGATAAATATGAAATGTCCTTCTCCATCTATTTTGGTTAATTCAGGTTGGACTCTATTTTGTTAGATATTAGGATAGCTACACCTGCTTCTTCCTTAAGTCCATTTTCTTGGAAAATCCTTTCCTACTACTTTACTCTGAGGTAATGTCTGTCTTTGAGGTTGAGGTGTGTTTCTTTTATGCAGCAGATCTTATTTTGGATCTATTCTGATAGCCTCTGTCTTTTTACTGGTGAATTTATACAATTGGCCTTAAGAGCTATTAATGAAAAGTGGTGGTTAATTCCTGTTACATTCAGTTTTGTTGGTGGTGAGGGTAGTGTTTGTGTGTTTCCCTTCTTTGAGGTTTGCTGCTGTGAGAGTATCTGTGGCCTGTGTTTTCATGGGTACAGCTAAGTTCCTTAGGTTAGAGTTTTCCTTCTAGTATTTTTTGCAGGACTGGACTTATGAATAGGTGTTGTTTAAATCTGTTTTTGTCATGGAATGTCTTGTTTTCTTTGTCTATGGTGATTGAGAGTGTATAGTAGTCTGGGCTTGAATCCATGGTCTCTTAGTGTCTATATAATTTCTGTCCAGGACCTTCTCACTTTCAGATTCTCCACTGAGGAGTCAAATGTTATTCTAATGGGTCTCCCTTTATATTTTACTTGGCCTTTTTCCTTTGTAGCTCTTAGTATTCCCTTTTTATTCTGTATATTTAGTGTTTTGATTATTATATAGTGAAGGGACTGTTTTGCGGGGGGACCTAGTCTATTTGGTGTTCTGTAAGCTTCTTGTACCTTCATAGAGATATCTTTCTTTAGGCTGGGAAAGTTTTCTTTTATGATTTTGTTGAATATATTTTCTGTGCCTTTGAGCTGAAATTCTTCTCCTCTCCCTGTTATTCTTAAGTTTGGTGTTTTCGTGGTGTCCCAGATTTTCTGGATGTTTTATGTTAAGAATTTGTCTGATTTAACATTTTTCTTAATTGGGAGAATCTATTTCCTCTGTTGTATCTTCAGAGTTGGAGATTTGTTCTTCCATCTCTTGCATCATGCTTGTTTTGCTTGCATCTGTACTTCCTGTTGATTTACCAAGATTTTCTATTTCTAGAAATCCCTTGGTTTGCGTTTTCTTTAGTGCATCTATTTGAATTTTCCAGTCTTTGACTGTTTTCTTCACTTGTTTGATCATGTTTTCTCTGCTTTCTTGGTTTTCATAAAGGAATTAATTGAGTTCTTCATTTTTTATTTATCTTTTTCTCCATTTCTTTAAGGAAATTTTTCATTCCCTCATTAAGGGCCTATATCATCTTCATAAAGTTATTTTAAAGCTATTTTCTTATACATCATTTGAACTGGGATGTTAAGATCTTGCTGTTGTAGATCCACTAGTTTCTGGTACTGCCATATTGTTCTTTATGTTGTCAAATGTATTCTTATACTGCCATCTACCCATCACTTCCTCCAATTAGTATAGGTGGGTTCCTTACCCAACTGGTGGTCTGTCTTCCTCCAGGTCCAGATGGGACCTATTCTGTGGACTTGTGGCTCTGGTGGTCACTGTTCCTCTAGGTGCATGAGGGGCTGGTGGGGCTGATGGTCACTGGTGCATAGGGGGATGGTTGGCAAGAGAGGATGCTGTCACTTGGTCACTAGGGGTGTCATGGTTGGGTGAGGTCTGGAGACTAGGGTCTAGAAAGCAGGGTTCTTCAGCCAGGATATCTGACACTCACCTGCCACTTCAGGTGCAGTTGGGTCTAGTGGTTCTTGTGGTCACTAGTGTGAATATTTTCCCTCCTGGTGTAGGGGGGTCAACTGGATCCTGTGGTTGAGGTTGTGGTGGGGATGTTTGGTGGGAGGTGGTGTTGCTGCCTGGTCACTGGAGTGCCATGAATGGCAGAGGGGAAGGGTCTATGGTGTAGAGAGCATCCCTTAGTATTCCTTTTTATTCTGTATGCTTAGTGTTAGAATTTCTAACTGGGATATCAGACACTCAACTAGGTTATTGATTTATGTAAGTTGATTTTGTATTCTGTCATTTTAACAAACTGTTAATTTCTTCTAGAAGTTTCTTGTTGGAAAATTTTGGATTTTTAATACATATTATATTACCTGAAAATTGGAATAATTTCACTTCTTTTTTATATGAGTTCCTTTAATTTCTTTCTCTTGCATAATTGCTCCAGCTTGTGCTTCCAGCAGTATATTGAAGAGGAGTGGTAAAAACCCTATTTTGATATTGATTTTAATGGGATTTCTGTGATCTTTCTATATTTTGCATAGTGTTCACTATGAATTTGTCATATATAGCCTTTATTATGCTGAGGTATATTCCCTTGAGTCATAGTCTCTTTAGAATTTTTATCATAAAAGATTTTTGGATTTTGTTTCTACCTATTCAGTTGATAATCTAAATGACTCCTAAAATAATTTAGATTATTGGTGTATCTCTTGGTTGGCTCTCAGGCATTGAGCTTTGGTGCCTTTTGTTTAAGATACTGAATAGTTAGGGCATAGGATGTTGATGACTCTACATAGATCTCATCTAAAAGCCCCTTTCCTTCAATTTGACATCCATAATTCCAGAAAATACTACACAAGCTGCAATAGTAGAAATCAATTCAACAGTCATATCAAGATGCAACATCTACAAAACAAGATGACTATACATATGACAGGATATGCATAAAGATATACTAAATGGCACTCATGTCTTGGTGGCAACCAACAACTAGCTGGAATTAAAGTCTACTCAGTAGGAGGGAAATTATGCCTGGTATTGAAATTCTTGCTAGCTTCCCTTGGCTAATGAGATCATGAATCTTAGAAAATGATCTACCAATGTTACTTTGTTAAACTAGCATAATTTTATGACATTCTAAATCTTATTCTTATACTCACAGATAAGTGTATCTACCACATGTAATCAAAGAAGGCTCTCTTAAGAGCAATGGAGACCGTCATATTAAACCACAAATAGAAACCGCTGTGGTATAGTGCTCTTGTACACTCTAAAGATTTGTCAGTCTATTGGTTTAATAAAATGGTAATTGACCATTAGCCAGTCAGGAAGTACACAGGAGGAGCACCCAGACTAGCAAACTTCTAAGAAGAGGAAAGGCAGAGATGCAGTCACAAATCAGACACATAGAAAGCAGGATCAGAATACCTTACTGTAAAAAGGTAGCAAGTCACATGGCTCAACATAGACAAAAATTATGGGTGAATTTAAATTGTAAGAGCTAGTTAGTAATGAGCCTGAGCCAATACCCAATTTGTAATTAATATAGTGTCTGTGTGATTATTCTGGTTTGGGTGGCCAGGAAATGAAACTGCTGACTCTGTCTACAGAAAAATATAGATATTAATAGATTTTGGAGACTTTAACCATACCATATACATATATATATGTATATGGTATATAATGACTATAGGCAGATAATGACTACCAGGAGAATACAACTAACCACTCTCAGAGATGGATCCTCTTATTGGTTGTCAAATACAAAGTGGTTAGCCGTGAAAATATATAGACACAACAGTAACGATAGATTAAGCATAGATGATAGATGGAGAGAGAGAGAGGATAGATAGATATGCAGCAATAATAATCAATGAAGAAGTTATCAATTTGAAAAGAAGGAATATAGGGGGGTTTCTAGAAATGATGTCTGGTAGGGACTGGAGAAAGGAAGTTATGAGAAATGACATAATTACATAATTGGAGTTCAATTAAAAACAATTTAAAAAATTAAAAGTTTACAATATTAAGCTGCTTCTTGAGGATACTGACTTTACAGATCCTTGCAAGATCCAATAATAAAGTGGTTAAATTTTATAACATCAACAATATTTGTTCTTAATGAAAGGCTCCTGTTGTTTTCAGCAGAAAATATTAGATATGATTTATCTCCCCAGAGGAGACTCACAGATAGCCATCATGATCTCTTGATTTTACATGAAATTCCTAATTTTGTATTGCTCTGGAAGAGTTTTATATTATTCTCAAGATTACTTCCCCAACTAAAAAATATATAAGACGTCAAAGAAAAGACTTTTGTTGAACTTTTACTGAAAGCCTGGCCTTTGGTTCCTTCTATGCATTATCCTGCAATCAGCGAAATCTTCAGATTAGAGAGACTTTCAATTACAGCTTTTAATAAAGAAGAGTAGACTTTTATGAGAAAACATACAGTATACTGATTCTATTTATTTAAATAATGACATTAACAAAACTATTTTAATTATAATTTTCATATATAAATATGTATCACCTTAGTAAATAAATTGAAATCTATGAAAATAGCAACTTGTACATAGCACTAGGGATTTTACAACTTCTGACTGCTTATTTTATTTGATGCATTTTGCTGTTGCTTTGACTAAAGTGTTAAATATTGGGTATCTATCTATAGTGTTATTTTTAAATATTTGATGCTTCAATTTTATTGTTTCAAATAGTTCTGTAAGGTGCCCTGAAATTAAACTCTAGTATGTACCCTAAGAGATTCTGATATTACAGTGCAAATGACATATGCAATCTTTTGAAGCAATATAATTACAAAATATAAGTGTGCCGTTGGCTAAATTTGTAGTATAAGCAGTAAAAGTACTTTTATAAATCTTTAATTTACTAAGAAATATAATATCTAAAAGTATAAAGGCCTGAAATTGGGCACTAATGTCTGGTTGCCACACTTTTATATTCATACAAAAATCAGAAAAGAAGGCCTCAGGCTTCATGTGGCCAGGAAGCAGATTAAACCAAGACCTCTACTTAAACTATAACAATTAAATGGAGAAATAGATATTTTTCCTACACAAAATATTATATTCAAAATATGTTTTCTCTAATATTGTTGCTGTGACAAAAAAAATGATTGCTTTTAGACCACCATATCTTTTTGTTTCTTTGTTTTAAAATCTTATCTTATAATATTGTACATAGATATTTATATTCAATATAAGGCTACTTTGTTTAGTAATAGCTCTAATAAATAATATGTCACAATCCATAGAAACTATGAATTTGTCAAAAATCACAGCAAAAAGGATATGTAGTTGGAGTTGGGGAGTTTGATATGCAT
>LOJH01021589.1:1533-20243 GCA_001685095.1 Ellobius talpinus
TTCCATGTATGCTTGCATGCCAGAAGAGGGCGCCAGATCTCATTATAGATGGCTATGAGCCACCATGTGGTTTCTGGGAATTGAACTCAGGACCTCTGAACGAGCAGTCAGTGCTCTTAACCTCTGAGCCACCTCTCCAGCCCATGACTTTAAAGGCTTACCTGGAGTTTCTTCCTGGTACCTGGGCTCTTTGTTGGTCTCTGCGACACTTGCAGCTGTGATGTCCCCTGTGGACTTGAATGGTGTGGGTGTGGCGCCCATCCTGGACAGTCTGCCTGAGGTTTCCTCTCTTGAACTGAAGCACACGCCATGATCATGTCTCAGCAGATAACACATTCACAATTCACACTCAAAACGAAGGCCCACCCGGCCTTACCTTGGCCTCTCCTTCAGCTTCTCGTTGGAGGAATGATAATCCTGATCAGAATACTGCTGGCGCTTCTCCTCTGGAGAAAAAGATCGGTTGGACTCTATTTCTGAGATATCTGGTTTCAAAATAAGAAAAGTCCTTTTCAGTAAAATACATACATACCCAAAATTACACTATTCTCTGAACGGGAAGCATGAGGAAAGGCTATCAGTTTAGAAGGTTTTTGATTTTACTAAGGGGGAAAAAAAAAGAAACTTGCTAATTTTTAGAGAGAGATATTATTTAATGAGGAGACCGTCTAATTGAGACAAAACACTTCTCTTATCCCAAATGTTTTCAGAGCTGTTTTCAGGGGGCCACGATCCAGCTACAATGTAGAGTCCCTCTAAGTCTGCTGTAGAAGTTGGTTCCAGAACCATTTCCCCAACCAAACTCAGCAGATGATTAAGTACTTTGTATAAGACGCTAAACGTTAGCATGAGCCTATCCATACTCTCCTGCACACTTTATCTCCTGCACACTTTATCTACAGGATGTTCTCATCCTGCCAATGCCGTATCAACGGTGGTTATGTCGTATTCTTGATAGAATAATAAGAAAAAGAAACCTTGACTTTCTGGACTCTTCCTCACTTATTTTCAACCCGTGATTGCCTGAACCTGAGGCTAGATAGAGAAAACGCTCTGGCCAAACAGATCAGCGTACCTTAAATTTTAACGTATATTCAAACCATTTAGGGATTTTGTTAGAACCAAGCTCTCTGATACTGACAATATACAGAGGGTCACATGATGGACAGGGAGGAAATAAACTGTAAACTGCAATCGGTTGTCATGATCTCTCTGCTTTCCTGTCCTACATTCACAGTCCAGAAGAACTGGTCAGACTTCTGACACACTGGACAGGAAACTAACTTTCAAAACCAGGCATGCTGGTTCACACCAGCCATCTCAGGGAAGCGTCTTTCCCTTCTGAGTCATCTTGCCAGCCCACAATGCTATTTTCACCCAGTGGGCTGAAGAAAGGGCCAGTGGAACAGCCAACTGTGGGTCTGGGATGGCATCACCCCTCAGGGAGCATGCACACGCGATGGAGGCCCTCTCCTGAGCTATAACCCCAGGCTGGAAGTAGTACAAGACAAGAGCCTCACTGACACAGCTTTCAGCGTACGCATGTGAGGGAGGACCAGCAACCCTTTACTGCACTTCTCAGCCCCTCAGCTTTCTAAAACATCCTCAGAAGCTAAGGCAGCCGTCTGCACTCTACAGTTCGAAGACACCACACCTACCCTGACCAGGAACAAACACTTAGAGCTGGTCCTTAGAGCTCAATGTAAGTGCTTACGAGTATTAAAAGGTCACTTAGCAGATTTGATTCCTTCCCTTCCTAGTAGCCTGTGAAAGTGGAATAAATGCATTTATCCCAGTTTTAAACAAAACAAACAGTAACAACAAGCAGAAACGGAGACATATATTAGGAAGCAACGTGTACCATAACACTGAACTGTTTTAGTTTAGTGTACCGTTTAGTGTGGCTTTGTGTTCCACACCACCTTCTAAAGGTGGAAATACTAACAGCTTTTTTCTCCTTAAGCAGAGTTAGAATTTATGAAGAGATTTTTTTAATACATATTTTTAAGCACTAGAGATAATTTAAGATAAAGATAAAGCCTCAGGAAGAAAAGAAGAAGTACATGTTTTTGTTGTTGTTTGGTTTCCTTTTCTTTCTTTCTCTGAGGCTGGTCTGGAACTTGCTAGGTAGATCAGTCTGACCTTGGCTTTGTCTCCTGAGAGAGGGATTCAAGGCACAACCATGCCTGGCTTCTGCCATTCTTAAAGCACTAAAGTCTATACTTGATTGGTGTGTGCATGTTACTAATGAGTTCTGCTCTCAGTGGCCTAATTGAGAGTCCTTCCCAGTGTACCAGAATTCCCTACTAGAAATCTACTTTGAAAAGATACTTAAATAAACAAACAAACAAAAATCAAGAATACTTCTCTTTTTGAATCAAAGTTGAGAAGAAAGCTTCTTTGCCCCTCCTGCCTTCAGGCATGGCCCCCCTGACATCCCAGAAAGCACACAGCCCCGCTTCTTACCGTCTACTTCAGAGTCGCTGTCATTGAGGGATGGGACGTTGATGAGGGTCTGCCTGCTGTCCCTCAGCACCACAAGCTGCAATTTCCCTCTAGACTTTTCTATCAGCTTCCGAGCATCAGTTAAAGACATGTTCTCAGTAACAGTCCCATTGATCTGTGTATTTGAAGAATGGCAATGTTATTCACATGCAGGAAAAATATTCACAGCTATATTTAAAAAAAAACTCCCATTCTCCTTTATAGAATTGGAAAGAATTTGATGGTGTGGGAGGTCCTTCTGTCTATGTGTTGTTTTTATTGGTTAATGAATAAAGAACTGCTTTGAGCTTATGGCAGGGAAGAACAGAACTAGGCGGGGAAAGCTAGGCTATATGCTGGGAGGAAGAAGGGTGGAGTCACAAGAGGCCATTGAGCCACCAGAGACAGATGCTAGGAACTTTACCCGGTAAGCCACAGTCTTGTGGTGATACACAGATTANGTTAATGAATAAAGAACTGCTTTGAGCTTATGGCAGGGAAGAACAGAACTAGGCGGGGAAAGCTAGGCTATATGCTGGGAGGAAGAAGGGTGGAGTCACAAGAGGCCATTGAGCCACCAGAGACAGATGCTAGGAACTTTACCCGGTAAGCCACAGTCTTGTGGTGATACACAGATTAATAGAAATGGGTTAAATTAATATGTAAGAGTTAGCCAATAAGAAGCTAGTGCTAATGGGCCAAGCAGTGTTTTTAAATAATATAGTTTCCGTGTGGTTATTTTGGTTCTGGGCAAATGGGACAAATAAGTGACCTCCTCCTACAATTTGCTGAGATACTCCGACCAGACTCCAGAGGACTGAATGAAAATGAATTATCCTTTAAATGAAATGTAACCACATAAGCCCAGGACAGCCACAAAAGAGTCAGTGTATATTTCATTTACCCTGCTCATCTATTTAACTTCCAAGTTCAAGACTACAGCTGGGTTTACTGCCGGAACATGCTTCCTAATGGGAGAGGTTTGTAAACACTATGAAGCAGTCAGCAATCGCAGATTGACAGTTCTCAGACTCACCTTCCTTTGGTTCAACAGGAGCCTAAACTTTTTACATCAACAGGGAAAAGGGGAAAGTGATCCGTGAGATTTTTTTCCTTTGTTATTAAATCAGTCCTGCCTCTAAGGCTTACTTTTCCTTTTCCTTTTTAAATTATTGGGGGTGGGGGGGCGCTAGAGAGGGAGCAAGGCTCACCCGTCCCTAGTGTCTCAGTTTATTTTGTTCTTTGGGCAAAGATCACCCCATCAAGCTGCTCTTCCTGTCTCTACCTCACTCCTGGCCACTGGACTCAGGTATCCTGTCGTGCTGTGTGGATGTGTAGACAAGAATGCATGCCAGCACACACCGCTCCCTGACCTAGTCTTCTCACCTTGAGAATTATATCCCCCTCGTGAAGGTTGCCATCTTTGGTCGCCAGTCCTGTTCTGGTCATTTCCTTGATGAAGATCTGACTCCCCAGTCGGAGACCATACTCTAGAAGACAAACACGGGAACACACACATTCTCAACCTGTTCAGAAAACTTAAGGATAGCTTTGAAGACCACTTAGAACAGTCGTAAAAATTTAATTTTTGTATGGGATGCTCTGTTAAACTGGCCTGGAATCTTTAAGTGGGTTGGGGGAGAGGGGAGAAGGGATTGGAGGCAGAGGATGAAGTGGGTGGAGAGAAAATAGAAAAATAGGAAACAAAGGAGGGGAAAGGAAGACAATGTTGCAAAATGTTAGCAGCTGCTCAAACTAGGTGAAGGCTATGTGGAAGGCGAAGGTGAAAAGGACACCTTTCAAGCAAAAGGTTGGTCACAACAACCTGCTCCATCCATCTTAATAGGAAATTGTACCGACTCTGAGGTTGTCCACAGGAAGCTGTGGACACAGCATATGCCATCTGCCCAGGGTTTGGAAGCTGGGTAGAGTCATCCCTGAAGTGTCTTACATCTGTAACATTTCACACTGCCCAGGGTTTGAAATGGAGCTGGGCAGAGCCATTTCTGAAGCTATACTGGCAGTCAGCAGCACTTTGAACTGTTCTCAAGAGGAAAGCAACACCCCATATAGGAGCGATGCACATTTTTCAATATTTTAAGCCTTCTACAGACTATCCTGATGTTTTGTGCTAAGCCTATAAATAAGGCACATTTTAGAGGTGACTATAGTGGCTTTGGAAGCCATCACAAGTAAGCTTGAAAGCAAACACATTCAATTTGTAAGTTATCGCTAGTGTTCTGACTGAAAACTGAATGCTTACAAAAGAGTGGCTTTCTTAAAAAAATTACTATATAGGAAAAGTACTTTCTTGGGATCACAAAAAGTTGTTTTAAAATCAGTTTTAATAAGCTACAGTAAAACTTATTAATTAGCATCTGATTTTATTATAAAGTTACAAAGTGCTTTGTTGGTATAGTCCTCGGTAGAACAGTGAGGACTGTATGTCTGATATTTGTAAGATACTAGGTTCTCATTAGTACCACACACACCGACAGCTAAAAATAAGTACTGGGGTACACCCCACACCCTCCTAGTACCACATCTCTCTTTCTATGGATGGAAAGCCCCTATGGTTAGATCATACAGCCTAGGACAGAGAGGGGGCCGAGAAAGTCTAACTTTTCTTCCCCATCAATACTTTACCTAGCCCCCTAAGAGCTTAATGCTCCTATTGCAACACATGGGTGTGTGCAAATAGTTTCACAGGCATTTGTATGAACTTCTCTTAAGTTATAAAAAAACAAAACAAAACAAAAAACAGTTAACCAGCTTCTGATACAGAGCAAGGTGTCTGGCGACAGCTGCTGATGGCATTCCTTCTTAATCAATAGCAACTCCCGCCTACTACTCAGTTTCTTAGAAGATTCATTTTCATGTAGCCAGAAACAGCTAAGTTATAGGGTACACTTAGCAATTTTTCTTCTTTTAAAAAGTGGAATCATGGGCTGGAGAGAAGGCCCAGCAGTTAAGAGCACTTGCTACTCTAGCTGGTTCAGTTTCTAGCACTCACGTGGTGGCTCACAACCATCTGCCTCCAGTTCCAGGGGATCTGATGTCCTCTTCTGACCTGTTTAGGCACCAAGCATGCATGTGGTACACACACCCACATGCAGGTAAAACATTCATACACAAAGTAAAAGTAAATAAATCTTTTTTTTAAAAAAATGTAGGATTGGGGGCCAGTGAGATGGTTTAGTGATATAGTTGTTCAGTCCCTGAAATCCCAACAGTAGCAGGAGAGAACAGGCTCTCATGGGGTTGTCCTCTGAGCTCCATGCAAACATCATGGTATGCATGCTCCACCCCATCAATAAGATTATAAAAATAATTTTTAAGTGGAGGGGCTGGAGAGATGGCTCAGAGGATAAGAACACGAACTGCTCTTCCAGAGGACCTGGGTTCAATTCCCAGCACCTACATGTGGCTCACAACTATCCAGCATGCCAGTTCTTCTTTTAAACATACAAACAAAACAAACACTCATGCACATAAAATACAAATAAATAAAATCATCTTTTTTAAAGTGAGTTTTTTTGCTGTTATTTTTTAAAGTAGAATCAGGTGAGAGCACTTGTCTGGCATACACGAGGCCCTGGTCTGATCTTCATCGCCACCAAGTTGTTTAAACGTTTTTAAATGTGGGGAACAAAATAGTTAAAAGGAAAACATAATAGTTTTATTTCTGCACTTAATTAAGACCAGCTATGAGCTGAGCAATCTCATTATTTTGGTTCTGGGCGGCCGGGATGAACAGCAGCCTGCTACTATAGACAATGTCTTCATTTTAATTAAAGACTTGCTTTTTAAGATTTATTTTTATTCATTTGTGTGTGTGTGTCTGTGTGCGTGCGCATGTGTGTGTGCATGTGTGTGTATGCATGTCATGTGTGGGTGCCTCTGGAGGTCAGAAGAGGGCATCAGAGTCCTTGGAGCTAGAGTTACAGGCAGTTGTAGCTTCCTGACATGGGTGCTGGGAACCAAACTCTGGTCCTCTAGAAGAACATCAAGCCCTCTTAAGCACCTCTCTAGCCCAACAGATCTTAAATTATGGATCACAATTCATTAAGGTCTTAAATTGAGTTAATGAATTTCTAACAGTGTTTTAGAATTTTGATGCAATGGGAACTCAGTACATCACACAGAATAAATAATATTCCATGAGATTTCTGTTAAGTTTTTGCTTTATAAGGATTTATTTATTTATTATGTAGACAGTGTTCTGTCTGTATCTATGCCTGCAGGCCAGAAGAGGGCACCAGATCTCATTACAAATAGTTGTGAGCCCCCATGTGGTTGCTGGGAATTGAACTCAGGACCTCTGGGAGAGCAGTCAGTGCTCTTAACCACTGAGCCATCTCTCCAGCCTTTGTTTAGGTTTCTTATATGGAGTTACATGGTAGCTAATCTTGCATGTCAACTTGACTGCATCTGGAATCAACCAAAACCCAAGCTGCTGGGCACACCACTGAGGGATTTTTGTTCATAGGCTTGCTTGAGGTGGGAAGACCCACCCTAAAGCTGAGCTTCATCTTCTAGAGGCAGCCCACATAAAAGGACATGAAAGAACGAGCCCTTGCTCTGTGCCTCCTTGCCCACACTCTCCCTGGCAAGTTCATTTTCGCCTGCTGCTACAGCCAGATTCCAATGTAGACTGAATACCTCCCAGTCTCCAGCACCAGACAGTGACTGCTCAGACAGACATCCTGTCTCAAGGAGTGAACAATTACCAGATTCTTCACTTTTCTGTCAGCACACAGTACTGTCACACTGTCAGGACCACAGCCTGTAACCACTCTAAGAAATCCTCTTTATACCCGTGTGTGCATATACACACACTGTCATACAGTGGCACACACATGGTGACACACAGACATACTTACACAGACAACATACACTGACACACATACACACATACACACATGTATAATCCATCAGTTCTATTCCTTTAGAGAGCCCTGACTAATACAAGGTACCCCCGTGACTGCATGACATACATGGTTGTTCCTTTGGCAGGAGGACACATAAGAAGAGGCAAGGGTGGAAACAGGGAAAGAGGAGGAAAAGATTGAAAAGCAATATCCCTCAGGATGGGTCAGACCTCTCGGAAGGAGGTCCCTGCCAGGGGCTCACTCTCAAAACATCTGTGGCCTCCACATATGGATGTGACTTGGGGACCAGTGAAGGGCCATCTCCTCACACACAGCAAAAAGGAAACTGCGAAATCTTCGTGCTTCCAAAGTTGCTGACAAGGAGACCCCTCTCTTCAGGAATGGTGCAACTTCAGCTTAAACAGACCCCACGCTCCAGGTACCCACGCTTCCTGACCTCACATCACTCCAGTTATCTAAGTAGGAAAATCTTAGGAAACGGACTCTTTTGTCTGAAATCCCCTCAAAAATAGAAATCTCCAAGCTACCGAAAAATGAACCTTTCACCTTGTATTGTCAGAGGCTCCTCACTGTTCTCTTCTTAGAACAGTACGAGAACCAATGAGACAAGACAAAAGCTATAAGAAAATTTACAAGTAGGAAGACAAGACCCAGGATGGGAAATGGCTCAATTCCTGTTCGTCTCCTTGCTTCAGATCAGCTAAGGGTGAGTTCCAGCTGCCTCTCTTCCTGTGCTTCTGAGTCCTCCCCTATGAACACTACTAGCATCTTCCCTGCGCAGAAGTGAATGGACCCTGGCAGGATGAAGTGTGCCCACATCTCCAGGAATACAGTGTGAGGCAAGCAGACTAGGCCAGAGCCAGCTTCCATATACGTATGGAATGCTCTGACCTGTGGGGTCTCCTACCACCAAGGTCTTTGGGGAGATTATCTAAGACGATTTAATCAACACCAACCCTGGCCTAGAATAGAACTCAAGAAGAGCTGGGTACCACCTTCTGCTTTGTTTTCCCACACAGACACGCCACGCTCACCAGCAGAAGGTTCACACACAACAGACCCCACAGTTTTTGGCTCCCAGAGCAGGTGAGAGACTGAGAATCTTCACTGTAACAAGTGTGCTGGTGAGGTACTTCTCTGAAGCAAAGCCATTGAAACACCCGCCTCCACATTAGTGGACCCTTCTGCGTCTACTTCTTATCACAGACCAGGACCCAAGAATAATGTCTCAATAATGTGGCTCTGGGGGATAAATGAGCCCATGGGTGTCTGCGGCTTCAGGTCAAGGCTAAACACCAGCACCGGGTGAGCACCAGGTGAGCACCGGGTGATGCTGGCATCACTGTCTGCATTCCCACATCCTGTGTGCCTACCTTCATTTGCTTTACTTTTGGTCAGAAGGACCCCAATGGGTCTGTCGGGATCATGCTTGCGCTCCTGCAGGGACTTAGGCTCAGGGCTGGGGCTGCGGGAGCGTAGGTGTTCGCGGCTGTGGCTACGCTCATAGCGGGTCTCAGGCTGGGCTCTTCGGTCGTATGATGGGCTGTAGCCCCCCTCATAGTCAGGCTCATAGGATTGGTGATAGATGCGCTCATAGTCTCGGTCGTAGTCCCTGTCGATGCTGCGGCCACGGCTACGGTCCCGGGGCATATACTCGAGGTCCAGGCTGCGCTCCAGGCTCCGGCCACGGCTGCGCTCCCGGCTGCGCCCAGAGTCTTCATGGTCCAGGCCACGTTCCAGGCTCCGGCCACGGCTGCGCTCACGTTCCCGGCTCTGCGGGCGCTGCTGGGAACGCCCCCTTTCCCTGCTGTCCTCCCAGCTCTGGCTGAGCATATCGTGGCTGCTGTGCCGGCTCCTCTCACTGTAGCCACTGCGGAAACTTCTGCCATCAAATTCATCTATCACCTCAAAACCCCGGTCGTCATGACTGAGGGGAGGGCTGCCCTGCAGGGGGGCCACCTGGACCTTCCGGGGCCTCTTGACCACCTGTCCAGACAAACAGCAGAAGCAGGACAGTGCAAACAGAGAGAAATTGGAGGGCAATGGCCCTGGCTCAAGATTCAATGAAACATCCCTCTTGTAAACTCAGTGTGTGGGAAGGAGTGAGAGGGTCATATATACACACATATCTCTTAAACATCCGTATCCCTGCTAACCCTGCAAGGCCCCCTCCCCAAGTTCCCGTCCAGAACCGAGGACAATAAAAAACTTCACAAAGTTAGAATAATAAGCCAGAAAAGCAACTATAGCTGTGAGCATAATGCTTTTGAATGCTTCTGACCAAGTAGGAAGAGCCCTAAAGGCTTCCGGCAGTTCATCAAAGTCAAATGAAAACCCAGGAAGTGAGACACTTTGTATACAATTGCTGACACTCCTGCACATGTTCCAGGAAGTTCAGGGGAAGAAGTCCCCCTTCTAGAGAAAAAAAAGGACTAAAGAGATAATCAATTACAAGCACACTTATCCCAAGCCATCTTGCCTAGGAATTAGGTGGCTCTGCGGTTACTGGTTTTCTTAGATTTGTTAACAGGGTGGCCCTATTCTTAGGAGACGCGCGCAGCAGTTATTAAGTAGGATGCTTGCAACCTTCCTCAGGAGGCCAACTTGGACACAGCTTTGCCACATCTGTAGCATCATTCTAGAAAAATATCAAGGCTCCAAGAAGTATGCTGGCCCTAGGTCATATAACTCTGCCAAATGGTCATTTCTTTGGGCATAGAAAACATGTTCTTAAATTAAAATCAGGCTCTCTGCAAAAACAATATGGGCTCTTAACCACAGAGCCATCTCTCCAGCCCTTATTTATGTTCTGATGAACAAAAAATATTCTTAATTTTTAAAAGATTTTTTAAAAAAAAAGTATGTACAGTTTATGTGCTAGGACGTTTGGCTTGCATGTGTATATATGTACCTATGCCATCACAGGACTTACAATGGCTGCGATCTTCCCTAAGGATGCTTGGCTTACACGTGTATATATGTCTTACAACCACCACAGGACTTACAATGGCTGCGATCTTCCCTAAGGATGCTTGGCTTACATGTGTATATATGTCCTACAACCACCACAGGACTTACAATGGCTGCGATCTTCCCGCTTTTCCTAAGCTGCTGAACTGCAAACGAATGGAGCACATCCTCCATAGGGGTGCCATTGACCATGACCACCCTGTCATTTTCTCTGTAAACAAGAAATAAACATCAGTCATAAAAACGCATGGTGAGTCATTGTCAACACTTAAGAGAGAACAGAAGCAGTAAATGAGCCCCAAGAGCTGATTAAGGGGATCAGTATGTGGCAAACCCCAAGTCAGGCCAACTTGGTCTGAGCTTCTTCAGAGTTAAGGAACCCAAACCAACATATTCTCAACTTCTGGGTGTTTACTAAGAACCACCGTGTATGTGTAAAAGACCTGTCCAGACCACAGGCTCACAGCAGAAGGCACCCCACAATGAGGCAGTCTGGAAGGCAAGGGGAATTCAAGGACACTCCTATGTGCTAAAGTACAGTGAGCTGCAAAAAGCCTACATGTACTCCCCTGAAATAGGTACACATTCATTCGTGCAATGTCTGGAGGGAAAGAGGTCAAAAACTTGCCTCGGATTCTTTTTTTGTTTGTTTGTTTGTTTTGAGAAAGGTCTCTGTAGCCCAAACTGGCCTTGAATTCACTATTTAGGTAACCAAGGCCTTAAACTGCTGGTCCTTCTGTGTCTGGCTCCATTGCCTGAATGCTTAGATTATAAATGAGCACAATCAGGCCTGGCTTCTTTGCCTCAGCTTCTTTTTTATTTGTTTGTTTTGAGACAGCATTTCTCTGTATAGCCCTGGTTGTCCTGGAACTCGCTCTATAGACCACGCTGGCCTCAAACTCAGAGATTCGCCTGCCTCTACCTTCCAAGTGCTGGGATTAAAGGCAAGCACTACCACCACCCAGGTTCCCTGATTCTCGAAGAAACTTTAAGAACACAGACTCCTATCACTTAGACTCATCCAAAGTTATCTTAAAATTTTATACTACTCTAAATAAAACTAACTTTGATAAGACTACCAACTAACAGGATAGGAGCACAGAGATTTTTAAATCTCACACAAATTCAGCTTTTGAATGATCTGGCCAATGAAGCCACATAGGTATCTTCAGATTCTTCCCTGAAAGGATTCAGGATCCATTTCCTAAAGTGGGGTTCCCTCTTTAGAACAGAAGGCTAGCAGCTGGAGAACCCGAGTTTACCTATCATGACTTTTTCCGCTATTAAATTCTGTTGGGGGTTGTTATTTGCGTTTTGACATGGGGTGGGGGGTACTGCTAAAGTTTAACCCAAGGCCTAACCTGGGCTAAGTGCTCTACTCCTGAGGCGCATTCCTAACCATCTTCATTAAATTCCAAGACACTATGAAAAACTCCTGGTAGACACTAAGGAACGTGGAAATTGGAAGTGATCAATTCTGTCAACGTGGTTAGATTGACAAGCACTGAGATCAGTAAAGTTCACTCTTAGGTGTATCTGTGGGGATGTTTTTAAGAGAATTAAGGGGTGGAGAGGCAGCTCATTTGCTTGAGGAAGTAAAAGAGAAAGCCAGGAAGGGCAGGTACTGTCTCTGTCTTCCTCTCTCTGCTTCCTAGCAGACACACGGTTGGATGCCCTGTTCTACCACATTCTTCCCACCACGACAGATGAAAGCCTCCAAAAACGTGAGCCAAAATAAATAAGTGCTTCCCCTAAGTTATTTTCCCAACCACTTTGCTACAGTGACATGAGCTGCATGTTCAGAAACGGTTCCCAAGGACTGGGGATGTAGCTCAGGGACTGGGGATGTACCTCAGGGGCTCTGCTTCTCTAGCATGCATGAAGCCCCGGGCCCGATCCCCAGCCCTACATAAACTGGGTGTACAAACCCAGCACACAGGAAATAGAGAAATAGAATTCAAAGTCATCCTCGTCTGTGTGGAGGAATGGAGACCAACCTAAGCTACAGACACTGTCACCAAAGTAAAGGGGGGTGGGGCTCACAGAAAAGCTAGAAGGTTCCTAAAACGACAACTGATTATTTCCACTACCTTCCTATGGAGGTAGGAGGCCCCCACACAGGATTTCCCTCTCCCTCTATGTTTGGATGGTCCCCAAAGTTTGGTGACTGTTAAAAACAGAATGTATTGGCTGTGATCCTAACTCTCTCTTAAAGACTTCAGAGGTAATATGAACGTACATTAAAAGGCGCACAGCCATCATAACACCCTGTCTAGGGCCAACCTGCAGGGCCGGCAGGGGCTGGAGAGGGGAGTGAGGACACTTACTGGAGCAAGCCATCAGCAGGTCCACCAGGGAGCACATCAGAAATGACAATTGACGTTTCCCCATTTTCAAAGTGTGGGTTGTCTCTACCTCCCGACACTGCAATTCCAAATCCTCTTTTGGAATCCTGTTCATTAGAATTAGGAGAGAGAAAAAAATGAAAAAATCCTTCCATAAGTGGCTTTCGGGATTTATTACAAGCACTCAATAAAATAAAGGTCAAATCAATAACCAGAGACAATCTGGGGACAGATGGGCTTACAGAGACAAAGGAAAAACAAAATAAAGTCACACTGTGGTCAGCTGACAGGGTCCTAAAGGGAAATTGCTTATCTACGGGGAGCAGCCTTGTGGGAGGCGGAAATGATTGACAGCCCAGGCCAACATTATCACAAGAGGCAGGAGAAGGAAGGCTGTCTTCTGTGTAAACAGGACTGTGCTGTCCTAAGGCCAGGTAGACCCATTCACAGGATTGCTTGACCCAAACTGGAAAAATTGATTCTTTGTGGAAAATGTATTTTTAAAATGTATCTTTAGTTAAACATGGCACATACCTGTAATGGCAGCACTTGGGAGGTAGAGGCAACAGAGTCAGGAATCCAAGGCTAGCCATGACTACATGGCAAATTAGAAGCTAGCCTGGACTACATGAGACCCTTACTCAAAAAACAAACAACAGCACTGTGGTATATCTTTAAATTCGAGTTAGAAGAGATGGCATCTGCATTTTAATTTAAGAACTACATGGCCTTTAAAAGTAAAATCTAAACAGAAAGCTGGTATTATGGGGCTGGGAAGGTAGCTCAGGGGAAAAAGGAACTTGCAGCCATGGTGAAAATAAACCACTCATACACGTCCTCCGACCCCATGCAGGTACAAGAGTGGATGCATGTGCACATGGATGCACATACATGAATGAAAAATTTAATAAGATAAATAACTAAAAAGCTAGTATTGTGATTTTGAAAGAGCAAAGCATTAAACCCTTCCCAATGTGCATACAAGATGGGAAATAAAGGTTTATTCTCTCTCCTTCATTGATTTAGTGATGCATACCAGTGGACCTGTTAACACACTATCTTACTTCAGTGTTTGTTTAAAAGAGTAAAGCACCCAATAGGGACACTGACGTTATAATCCCAAATCAGGGTTGATGATACAAAACTACACTCAGAAATCTTTATCCAAGGACAAGTTTGTGGGGGGGGGGCCCAGGGTCCAGACTGCTTACAAATGCCAACAGCCCATGCTGCCTCCACATGGCTCTGTTGGCACCAGCACCGGGTTTTAAACAGAGGCGGCTCCGTCTCCTAAACCAAGCCTTGGCCCCTTACTCTGCAATCGGAGGACCATACTTTTAGGGATATATGATATGCTGGTAAAAGGGGCACAGGCAGGAATCAGAAAGATGTCTGAAGTTAAATGGGCAAGCCTCAACTGAAGAATTTGTGATGACTGATCTGGAAGTCAGGACACCTGGACTCTGACCCTGTGACGGAGTTCTGAGGGTCAAGGGAAATCTTCCCTTTGAGGAACTGACAATCTTTCTAGAAAGTGGAAGAACCTAGAGAGATTCGGAGCAGGGTGACATCTGCAGAGCCCAGAAAATGTACACTGATGTCAATGCAGGCTGCTGGGATAAGGACTGCAGACCATGAGCTGACTGCAGACGGGGTGAGGTGGTAGCAGGCTTGCCTGGAGTGGGGGGGCGCGCTGGGGGGACACAGGATGGGACGGAACAGGACTGGAGATTAAGTGCAGCTCTAGAGTAGTCGGCCCAATCAAAAACGACATATAGAGTAAACTAGCACATCACACCTTTATTGTCAGGGTAGAAAGAACTGGAAATAACAGTATTTATTAAGCATCAAGTATGTGTCAGCATCTATGGAATGAATGTATTTCCTCATTTAAGCAAGAATGGTAACATTGGTGAAGTGACTCAAAAAAATAAATAAAACCTATGTAGTACTCTACCTCCAACCCCAAGGGAAGGGTAAACAGAAACGTTTTGTGTGGAGAGAGTAGGGGCTGGTGTACATTGTGTGTGGGGGGGGGTGAGCATGTGCACATGGAAGCCAACGGAAAGTCTTAGGTATCGTCCTTCAAGAACCAGCCACCTTGGTTCTTTAGTCTCTCACTGCCCTGGAGCTTGCTAAATGGGCTTGACTGGTTAGCCAGCAAACCACAGGGATCGGCCTGTCTCTCTATGCCTTCTCAATCCTGGAACTTTAAGCATGTACCTCCAAAGCCAGCTTTTTACAAGGGTGTCAGGGATCAAACTCAGGTCCCCATGATTTTAGGATTCCATCTCAAAAAGTAATATAAAAGACACCGTAGGAAAAACACCCAGGGTAGACTTCTGATCTCCACAAGCAAACAGACAAACACACAGATCGATAGACAGACACACAGATCAAAAGATACCCAGACACACAGACACACACTATATATAGACTTGGAACTGAACTTCTTGATTTCTAAGGCAGTCTTTTCAAATTGATTTGGGAGTTATAACTTTGTAAGGTAGATAATTATGGAAGAGGTGGAGAGAGTATAGCTCAGTGGACTGGACCAAGGGCCTCTTGCATTCTTAGCGTGTGAGAGGTATAATTTCAATTCCCAGCTCAAAAATCAGAAGGAAAAGCGGGATAGAGACAGTAAGGAGGGTATTTGGGCTGTGCATGTTGGGAAATGTTACTTCTATATCCTCAAGCAAATATGGGCTACTTTCATTCCCTCCTCCCTTTTACAGCCTGTTCTGTCCAGAGAAAAGAGTAAGGACTAAACATCCCCTAAAATGCTACACAGTAAAAAGAACCTAATCAAAAACACAAAAGCATGTGACTTCTGCCAACAAGTTCATTATTGCCAGCAAGTTCCAATGATGCATTGCCCACCTCAACAAGATTAACAATCAAACTGTGCGACCAAACTGTGGGCAAAAGTAAGAGCCATGAACTGAGAAGCAGCAAGCCAAGAGGAGGACGCACGGAACAGAACGGAACGTGCAGAACTCACCTTCTGCAGGGTCACGGTGTACTGCTCCCAGATCAGCTCCTCCATGCCTGGGCCCTGTGTGGCAACAAACAAAGTCAACTTGACTACACACCAAATACCCCAATGCCAGAAATAAAACTGTAACTCTGCACTCTTCGATGCAAATCCAGCTCACACTTCCCATACATGAAAAAGAGCAGGTGTTTGCTCACAATGTTACGGTGCTTATATCTGGATAAAACCTTCTAGGAAATGACAGTCTTGATACTAAGGCATTATGTGAAAGATATAGTGAGAGGCCCTAAAAATGGAAAAAACAGAATAAAATGAACAGTTGCCTTTTGACAACCATTGTTAGGAAACACCACTGTTAGGGAGCTTCTTTAACTTATTTGGATGATGGCTTAGCAGCAGTAAAGGTGCTTGTTGCCAAGCACAACAACCCGGGTTCAATCCCTAGGACCCAGATAGTGCAAAAAAGACAGCCAAGTCCTAAAGTACATGTCCTCTGACCTTCATACATGTACATAGTGAGCATGGACTCATGAACACACACACGCACACACTCTCTCTCAAGAAAATATAACAAAATTTTTAATTTAATTAAAAAATATTCTCCCATTTCTCTCGCCTGTCAAAAAATAATGACCTTTTGACAAATTTTTCATATCTTAAACCTAAAGAAACCCTTGACCCTGTAATCAGCAGGATGTGTCAAACTGAGTAAACTACAGGATCTTCTGGCTTCTTCTCAGTAGTACTTCATGAAAAACAGACTAACATCCTCTGCTAACACAATTCTAAGAGAGGTCTAGGGAGACCTTTAATACGGTAGTGTTACTTTAATATGAATGATTGGCTAAATGCAGGCTGCCTTTAAAAAGGCTAGAAGTGTCAAGAACGCACACAGCTACAGACAGGCTGGCCCCAGCGAGCACTGAAACAGGAAGACACACAGAGAAAAGCACAAGATCTAGAAGAGCGGGAGACCAGAGTGGATACAGGAGAGGGAAATGACGCTTCCACAGAAGGACCCTCTTGTCCAGCTCATGAGGATAGTGGATCAGAGTGGATACAGGAGAGGGAAATGACGCTTCCACAGAAGGACCCTCTTGTCCAGCTCATGAGGATAGTGGATCAGAGTGGATTCAGGAGAGGGAAATGATGCTTCCATAGAAGGACCCCTGAGTGGATACAGGAGAGGAAAATGATGCTTCCACAGAAGGGCCCTATTGTCCAGCTCTTAAGGATAGTGGAGTAGCTAGAAATTACCACTCTAGAGAATCCCTATCGAGGAGCCTGCATTCAGATCTGGAATGCAGTTCTACTACGGAAGGTGACTGACTGTACATCCTCCCCAAGCACACCAAAGTGGCACTGGTAATGACACCATATAGGAAATGCAGGGTTCCTCTCTCCAAGGGACATGTTTAAATGAAGGTGTCACAGAATTCCCGGATATGTAAGAAACCTGAGTACACAGGTACTCAACGCTCACAGGTACTCACACATACACAGTCATACGTGTACACACACACACACACACAGTTACAAGAAACAAATTTAGGGATCAATGGCTGTATTAGAAACATCAATAACAAACCAAGAAAGTATACAAAAGATAGTTTATGTTTTAAGACATTAGAACACCTCACTGAAAGTATAGTTATCCATGAACCATCAAAAGGACCAAGCCAACAAATCTGAAAGGATTTTGAGAAATGAAAAGAACTGAAATGACACAAAAGATGGACTAGTGTCTCATACGAGACGCAGCTGAAGAAGACAATTATAGATAAAGCAGACACAAAGGGACATCTCAGGACACAGCACAAGGCCTGAAAAGTAGGAGGTGTCTATCACACAGAAGGCCAAGTAAGAGTAAGAAGCTTCAGGGAGCTAATACTGCACTGATAATTAGAGCGATTAGGAGGTACTGAAAAAAATATTCAGATAATGTGGCATTTCCTCCCTGTTCACAAGCTCTTAAGATTGGGAGAGAGACGCTCAGAGCTAAAGACGATGCCAACCGATACACTTGACCAGATAACCCACTCCCTCTGGAAGCAGAAGGCTAGGAAACCACAGTTCTGTTTGCGCAGAAGAAACATGAAGTCGCCGCCTGTTGTGACTTAACTGATTATTGACTACGCAGTCTGAGGCATTTGGGACTCTTGCTCTTCTCCTCCCCTTGTGCTCAATTCTGGGACATTCCCACAGCAAATGCCATCTGGCTCCAAGAGATCAGAATTCTCAAAGATTAAAAAAACTACAATTCATATTATATCCAGGGTCAAAAAGATACAAAGGTATAGGAGGGGTAGGCAAAGTCTTGGCTATGGGGGAGTGGGGCTTGGATGGGCTGGTAGGGGTAGCAGGGTGCTGAAGAAAGTCCATGCATCCATCCAAAGCAATACACAAGCATCCTGAAAGGATTGAGAAAAAGAAATTATGGAATTCCCAATTGTTTGTTTACCATGACTACTGTTTTTGTTTTTGTTTGGAGCTTCTTGGGGGGGATCCTTCTTTTCTTTTGTCATGCTGGGGATCAAACCCAGAGTCTTACATGCATGAGACAGATATTCTACCACTGAATTACATCCCTAGTCCAGTTTTTCTACTTTAATAAATGACTATTGGCCAGTCATGATGGCACATACCTTTAATCACAGCACTCATGAGGCAGAGGCAGGCAGATCTCTGTGTAACTAATACAGTCACTGTTCATAGGTTCTAGGGACTATCAGTAACTAATACAGTCACTGTTCATAGGTTCTAGGGACTATCAGTAACTAATACAGTCACTGTTCATAGGTTCTAGGGACTATCAGTAACTAATACAGTCACTGTTCATAGGTTCTAGGGTTGTTATTGGCAAATCCTCCCACCTCAACCTCTACACCTGAAGAGGGTAGGCAGGCTGGCATCTGAGACGCCTGTGGTCCAGCTTTCCAGTCTGGTTTTCTAGGAAATGAACAGGTACCAAACACACCACACAACACAAACCCTCAAAACACAATTCAAGGGGGAAGCACTCCA
>LOJH01021590.1:0-20243 GCA_001685095.1 Ellobius talpinus
GGATGAAAAGCAGGCCTGCTCTCCCCTTTCACTACAGAGAAATCTACAGAGACAGCTGAACCAAGCACGTGGAAACTCATGAACTTTAGACCAACAGCTGTGGAGCCTCCATGTAACTGAACTAGGTCCTCCATATATGGGATACAGTGGGGAAGCTTGGACTATCTGAGGGCCCCTGCCAGTAGAACCAGAATCTATCACTAGTATGATACAATAGTGAAGCATGGACTATCTGGGGGGCCTCTGGCAGTAGAACCAGAATCTATCACTAGTGCATGAGCTAGCCTGTTGGAACACATTCCATATGATGGGATGCCATGCTCAGCCTTAATGTGGGGTGCGGGGCTTGGTCTTGCCTCAACTTAATGTGCCAGACTTTGATGAGTCCCCATAGTAGCCCTTACTAGTTGGGAGGAATGGATGTGGGGTGGGGGTGGGGGGCTGGGCATGGAGGCAAGGGGCAGCAAGAGGAGAGATGAAGGGGGAAATGTGGTTGAAATGTTTAGTCTTTACATGTTTTGGGTGTCATGGTAACAGTAACCTCATCAGATGAGTTTGAAAATGTCCCTTCTTTAACTATTTTGTGGAATAATTTGAGGAGTAGTGGCATTAACTGTTCTTCTCAAGTCTGGTAGAATTCTGCTAAAATTATATAGCTCTGGGCTTTGTTTCAGATGAGAGACTTTTAATGACTGCTTCTATTTCACTTGGAGATATAGGTCTATGTAAATTGTTTATATAATCTTGATTGAAATTTGGTAATATTCTCTTATATTGGGTAAAACACTCTGTAATTATTTGTTAGGTCCACATGGCATATAATGTCTGTTATCTCCAGTATTTCTCTGCTTGGTTTTTCTCTTGTGTATCTGTCTTTTGGTGAGAGTAGGGTATTGAATTTTCTTATTATGAGTGGGTGAGGGTCAATATGACTTAAATTGTAGCAATATATATGTATTATATGTATGTATAATGTATATAATATATATGATAACCCCTTGTGTTGGGGACATAGATGTTAACAATTGAAATGTCATCTTGGTGAAATTTTTCCTTTGATTAGTATGGTGTCTTTCATCATCTGTTTTTCTGGGGTTTTTTGTTTGTGTTTGTTTTTTTGTAAGTCTGTTTTATTAAGTATTAAAATGGCTATACCAGTATGTTTCTTAGGCCCATTTTCTTGGAATATCTTTTTACATCCTGTTTCCCTGAAGGAATGTCTATCCTTGATGTTGAGATGTATTTCTTAGATTCAGCAGAAAGATGGATCCTATTTTCATGTCCATTTGTTAGCCTGTGTCTTCTTATTGGGGCATTGAGACCATTGATACTGAGAGACAGCAATTACCAATGAATGCTGGCTCCTGTTATTTTCTTGTTGCTGCTGTTGGTGGTGGTAGTGGTGACAGTGTTTTTTGTGGTAGTGATGGTGGTGGTGGTAGTGGTGTGCATGTGTTTCCCTTTGGTTTTACTGTTCTGACATTATATCCTATGCTTTCATGTGTGTAGCTAACCTTTTTAAGATGGAATTTTCCTTCTTTCACTTTCTTTAGGGCTATATTTGTAGGCAGATAATGTTTAAATTTGTCTTTATCATGGAATATCTTATTTTCTTCATATATGGTTATTAAAAGTTTGTTTTATATAGTAGTTTTGGTTGGCATTTGTGGTCTCTGAGAGTCTGCAGTACATCTCTTCAAGCCCTTGTGACTTTTGTAGTCTCCATTGAGAATTCAGGTGTAATTCTAATAGTTCTGCCTTTATATGTTACAGGGTCTTTCCGGAACCCTTGTGTCTTTTAAATAGTTTTTCTTTGATCTGACCATTTAGTGTTCTGATTATTATGTGCCAAGGCTTCTTTCTTTTCTGCTTGAATCTATTTGGTGTTTTGTGTGCTTCTTGTACCTTTATAGGCATCTCCTTTTCAGGATAGTAAAATGTTTTCTATTATTTTGCTGAAAGTGGTTTTGGGCCTTTAGACTGGGAATTTTCTCTTTCCTCTATTCCTTTTATTCATAGGTTTGGGCTTTTCATGCTATCCCAGTGGCTTTGTGTCAGGAGTTTCTCAGATATAAGATTGTTTTGATTGTTGTATTCTTATATCTTCTATATTTGTTTGTTCCCAATTCCTCAGTTCTTCTTTTCATCTCTTGTATCATGTTGGTGAAGCTTGCCTCTTTATTTTCTGTTTGAATTCCCAAATTTTTCATTTCCAGGATTCCCACATTTGGTTTTTGGTTTTTTTTTATTGCTTCTATTTTCATTTTCAGGTCTTGAACAGTTTTACTCTTTTCTTTCAGCTATTTTGTTCCTTGACTTTATTTAAGTGATTTATTCATTTCTTTCAATTGTTTGTTTGTGTTTTCCTGGATTTCCTTAAGGGATTTGTTCATTTTACCTTTAAGAGCATACCTATACCATTCATACCGTTGGTTTTAAGGGCTTTTTCTTCTACTTCAGCATTGTTGGAATAGTCAGGAGTTTAGCAGGATGCCTGTGCTATAGTGTAGATATTGTCGTGACTGTTACTAATTGTCTTCTTATTCTGGCTTCTAGACATCTGGTTTTTGTGGTGATTATAGGTCTTGGTGCTGAATTCTAGTTTTTTGTTTGTTATGTGAGTGTTTTTTGTTTTGTTTTATTTTGTTTTTTTGTTTTTTCTTGATTCGTTTCCTCTCTGGATTTTCAGTGTGATGACTGTGTTTTGCCTCTTTCTCTCATCTTCTGTGCTGGTGTGTTCACAGGGAATTCCAGCTGACGTTGGAGCCTGGGATGCAGTAAGGAGTGAGGGCATGTGGGTATGATGGTGAGATCCACAGGAAACAGAAGGGGGAAGAGAGGCTGCAGCTGGTGTTTGTTGCAGTTCTAGGAGCAAGTATGAGGAATTGTGTCTGCTAGGGGAAGAGCAGAGCAAAGACTACCTGTGGGCAGGCCACCTGGGTTCCGGCTGGCATGGTCTGTGGTTGAGCAGTGGGTCACTTCTTGAGCTGGGCTCTAGGACACATTAATGAATCAGGGTAGGCAGCCAGGAAGAAAGGGTTCGTGGGCTCCTCAGGAGACTGTGTGTTCCGCTTCAGTGCTATGGACAAGCCTGAGAGATTGAATCTACTGTGGCAACAGAGGGAGTGTAGAAGGTCTCAAAGCAGGCTACCTGGTGTAATTTACTGTCTTCATTAACTGTAGAATGTATAGAGCTAGAGGACCCAGAATTCATAAAGAGAAAACCCCAGCAAGTCACAATGTTTGAGTGCAGGACAGGTAATGTCAGTATCCTCACTGTCTTGAAATGTCACAAAGGGTATCATTTGTTCTCGACCAATATATAGTTACTAAGTCAATAGGCCAAAAGGAAAGGCTATAAGTCTTCCCCCACCAGGTAGAAATTTACTTTTTAAATTAATAAATATCAACAGTTATAGTTAGAATTATCATATGCTTTTTACATTCAGCCCCTACATTTATTAGAGTCTTTCTGTGTAACGATCTGAAAATTTACCTGCTGTACTTTCTATTATCAGCACACAAGACAATGTTTGTTACCTAAAGGTGGTCTACTAGCATTTATGGCATGAATATATAATAATTTTAGCTACATACAGTTGTCACTAAAGGCCATCATGTTTCTTTGATATTTTTGAAATGATAGTTTCATATTTATAGTTATTATTTACATTCAACCAAAAAAGATTTCTTTTGCCTCATGTTTGAGATATTTTTTCTTTGAATAATCATGAACAAACAAAGCATTTTGAAATGTTACTCAAATTCAAATTGTTTTGTGTTCACATTCCTTCCATATTTTAATCTTAGAAATGCTTCTACCTGAACAAGAATATATTTGTCAAACATTTTTATTTAGGCCATTAGATTGTCCCTCTTTCCTTTAACTTTCATTATTATAGAGTTTTCTGGTGTCACTTCCATCTTTTTCATAATATCAGTTGAACATTGTATTTTCTTTCATTTTCATCTCTTATAGTTCCCCAGATCCCTACAGATTTTCAAAAATAACGGTAAATGATGCAGTTCGCATTCTTGCCAGCTTCTTTCATCCCACAGTTAGAAGGTGCCTCATCTGGACACGCTGGTTTATAGGTACACTGGCTTTCCAAGGACTCAGTTTGCTTTTGCAGATGGCTATTTTTCCAAGATCTTCATTACCTTCTGATTGTCCAATATGTTCTCTTTTTATTCACTCCGAGGAAAAATGTGTAAGTTTGAGGCCTCAGACATACAAAATTATCATTAATTTCATGATGTTCCACATTTGTGAGCCCCTTGGTCATCAAAATGATTGTACCCCTACTGTGTTGAGAATTATGTACCACCACAGCAAGGAAAGACACAGGGCCTTTTTCCATGAAAACTTCTCGTCTTCAGTACAATTTCTTTGTAAATTTTCTCTCATCTTTCTTTTGTTTTTCCCTTTACTTTAATTTACTGTTCACACAGATATTCTTGTGGATATATTATCTTCTCCTTAGCTTACAACAGATCACAGACTTTGTGAAACATTCCAAGGAGTTTCATAAGAAAGTACACCAACATTTGTACTCTCAGATTTTACTGTATGTATGTATATAGATTTGTTTAAGTTACTATCCTTTTCTTTCTTTCATATGCTTACTTGTTTATATTTTCTAGAGGCCAACACATTAATATTAACATTCAAATAATGGGTATGTATTTATTATATTAGCATGAAATGGGTCCTCCTGATGGGTGATGGTCCAGCACTGATAATATAATAAAAAGAATGCAGGCTTCAGACTCACATAGGTTGTGCTTAAGTCTGCAAATTTCTACTTCTTGTTTGTTAATACTAAACAAGTTTCAATACTCCAAATAGCACTTTTTACATATAAAAAAATGAATATTGTACTTATTTATCACTGCTGTGTATTATTAAACAGATATTTATATATGCATATACATGCACTCATATATATTTTAACATGAGATTTAAAACCAATTAATTTTGACAAGCAATTGTATTAAAAAGAAAGTAAGTTTTAAGATGTTGTCTTAGAGGTTTTTTTTATTGTCGTAAAAAGACACCAATACCACAGCCACTCTTACAAGAAAAACATTTTATTGGCACAGCTTCCTTACAGTTTCAGAGGGTCAGTCCATTATCATCATAGTGAGGAGCATGGTGGCTTACACACAGATGTTGCTGGAGGAATAACTGAGAAACAGGAAGTTGACTGACACTCACACTGAGTGAACTTGAGAAAAGAGACCTAAAAGCCCATCCCCAAAGTGACACACTTCTTCCAGCAAGACTACACCTACTCCACAAGACTACGCTTCCTAATAGTACCCCTCCCTTTAGGGGCCATTTTTCCAAACATCACAGATGTAGTAAGGAGTTATGCTATTAACAACTGTTAGTGGTAGACACTTTCCTGTGGTTCATGATGCTGGCTAGGATTCCAGGCATGATATCCCCACAATATAGTGGGGCCACTTATGGCACCTTTATGCATATCTTGTCATGCTGGTAAATGTCATGGTTCTTAGGTATTATAGGTAGGCAGCATTATTAATTGCTTCCCTTCTTTGACAGCTTATATAGTATTTTCTGGAATCATGGAGGCTACACCACAGGAAAGAAGCTTTCAAGTCACATCCAGCTCAAATCATTTGTGACCCATGTCCCAAGTGTGTGGCATATTAGTAATTATAGGCTACCCTCAAACCCAGAGAGGCAACCAAGTGCTACAAAGGCAATCTATTTTGCATTGGGAGTCACTTGGACTACCTTGACCAATCATTCAAAAGGAGGTATTTTATGCTTGGTGCTAGAGGTTTAGTTAGTCTATGGATCTTGTCTGGAGCATTATCAGTAACAGGTTTTAACTTCCCTGGTTGCATTTTCTATAATTTGGAGTGTAAAATAAATTGATTCCTCATGGCTTTATCAAATGACATTGTTTTTATTGTCACATGTTCATTCTTTTCCTTCTGTATTGACCAGCCTCTCTTATCCCAAGTTCAAGCCCCCATTCTTTTTTTGTTCTATTTCAGAGAATTATAGCTACCACCCCACCTCACACACATAAACCACAACTGGAGACAATATAGAGATCAACAGATCCTGGGGAGCCCAGCCTGAATAGATAGATACTTTTACATAACAGCTCCTGCATCAGTGTCTGAAGGAATAGGAGGTAAAAAGACTATTAGAGCCAGAACTCCAGGAAGTCTACCATGAAACAGTATCTGCTGGAAATATCTGAATAAACAAGACCATTACAATGGTAGGATCAATGGGCATGATAACATGGAAAGTGGAAAATTTCCTGGGTCCCCATCCCTATACAAAGAACTGTAGAGAAATAATGATGACTGGGAGAATAATTAGCATCTCCCAGGGACAAGCCCCCTTATTGGTTGTCCAATGCATATCAATTAGCTTTGAAACCACATACACTCAAACAATAACAATAGGCAAGGCAAATTTTGTACACACACACATACCCCCCACATGATTGTAAAAATAATAACAAATCAAAGAAGCTATAGTCATGAGAGTTAGGGGAAGAACATAGGAAGAGTTCAAGGGAGGTTAGTTGAGAGCTGTTGGAAGGAAGAAGAGGGAGTGAAGTAATTCTATCTCAATAAAAATTATATTCAAAATAAGCAATATAGACTCCAGACAATCTCATATGAAATTAGTCATGTGTATTAAACATTTGCAGATTAATTTTTTTGTAGTAGTGATTGAACCTAGGAACTTATGCATGCTAAATAAAAGCCATACTACTGAGATATGTCTTCTTTTAAATTTTATATTTTAAGCAGGTTTTAAACTTGCAATCCTCCTGTTCCAGTCTACCTTAAAAGTGGGTCTGAGCCATTAGGTTCAGCTACATAGTGATTTTAAATCAGTATTTTTAGTAAGGTATCTGCAAATATTTTCCTAAGTTATAAGGTACTCCTTTGCTTTTCCCCTCTGCAGTTTCTTCTCTGTTTTCTTCAGGGACACAAATAGTATTGAAGCCACAACAAATATAAAATTAATGCAACATGAAAAGAAAAAATAACAGTACTTTTTCTCAATAATGGTTATTCTTTCTATACAGTTAGAGAACTTATGTGTTGGCAAATAAGTTTATTCCCACTAATTATTAAAATCTTCAATTAAATCAAAGAGTACTTATGCACTGGATTGGACTATCTTTACTCTTAGAATCTTATTTTGTTTTGTGTGTATGTTCTAGTCCATGCACTGGTTTGAGTTAATATGTGCTTTCTTAGCTTGCCACATACTCTTCATGCCAGGAGTCATCCCTATTCTTGGGAATGACCTCTGATAGTAAACCCCTAATCTCTGCCAGATATCTGGCAACTATTAACTGTATAATTTTTTTCTTATTTCTGTTGGCACTATGTTAGAGCACTCTAGGATTCTTAGAGACAGAAGAGAAATTGATGAATGTTTACTTCCTGATTCTAAGAGTTCATAAGGTAATTTCTTCCAATTACTGAACATACAATAAATTGAAACTCTGCAAAAAACAATTTCTACCCATCAACTGATTTAATCCTTGACACAATTCTACAATTGGCATTATTATATTTATTGTAAAACAGGATACTTAGATTCAGAGTCGTTGAGTCATTTTCTCAAAAACATAGACAGTGTCTGGCCAAAGTCTTGGCTCTTAACTCCAAAGCCCTAAGAAAGGTACTACTCTTATGACATAGCTATGCCATTCCTGGGCATGCATTTTATATCCAGCCTGTCATGGTTATAATGAAAATGCCCTCATAGAAATGGCACTATTTGAAAGGATTGGGATGTGTGGCCTTGTTGGAGTAAGTACATCACTTGGGGTGAGCTTTGAGGTTTTCAAAAGCCAAAGCAAGGCTCAGTAACTGTCTCTTCCTCCTACCTTCAGATCCAGATGTTGAACGCACCACTACTTCCCCAGCACAATATTTGCCTGTGTGACACCATCTTTGCACTGGTGATAATGACTAAACCCTGAAACCGTAAGCAGGCCCTAATTAAATGATTTATTTCATTAGAGCTGTCATGGCCATGGTGTCTCTTCACAGCAATAGAACGTTGACTATGACACTGCCACAGAGGTATTTATGCATTAATGTTTATTCCTGTATTATTCATAATAGTAAAACAAAACTCATTCTAGATGTCCATTGTTCATAGCATGGACAATGAAAACAGGATACACATACTCAATAGAATTTTATTAAAAACTACACATCTTGCTCTTAAATACTTATATAAAGGTGTCTGGGTATTTCAAAAGGTAATGTAAATTGAAAGGAGAAAAGAGGTTTTAAGGAAAAGTAAGGGAAGGTAACAGTGCAAGAGGCATGTAAATGAAAAGAGGGCGACTTGGGTACAAAGGTGAGTGGATGGGAAGTGGAGGAAGAGGAGGTGAGTGTGGGGCTTGATCAACACAGTATTAAGAGATGTGCACAGTGAAACCCACTATTATGCTACCAAAAATTTAAAAAGACCTCATGTCTCAGTAATAGTCTTCGGGTACAGCACAGTTCTGTGATCTGAATTAATTCCTGTGATACTAACGAATCCCATTTCTGTAAACCATAGAATCTAAGGATAATGATCCTCTTTCAAAAGTGTACCATCAACTATCCCTTTCTGGGGTTGATCACCAGCAATCAGAACATGTCCCAGATGTCTGCTCCCTGGAAGAGTTTTATCCATTACTTAGTAGAATATTCCCATTGACATTTCCAATAAAGAACTATCTGCCCCTGGGATAAACATAGTTTAATTAATCAGAGATTTTTTTTCTTCATTTTCTTGAACTCACCTTAACTGGCTCTTTAAAAAAGTCTTTTAATTATAACATAATTAAATCACTTTCCCCTTCTGCTTCCTTCCTCTGAACACTGCCATTTATTCCTCCTTGCTGATTTTCAAATTTGTGGTCCCTTTGGTCATTAAAAATTACATATACATATACATATATATATATACAAATTATCAATTAATTCATATATAAATTCCTAAATGCATAAGTACAACCTGTTTAGTCTGTTTAATCCTACTGGCATATATTTTCAGGGCTAACTAACCATTTGGTGTTCAATAGCACTTGATGTGTCTTCCACAATCTCAGGATCTGTTGAAGAAATTTTTTATCTTTGCCACCGACATATGGTCAGTAAGCCAATTTCTAACTTTCTGTGCTCTTAGTAAAGTCCAATAATGTGTGAAATGCTGAAAGTTAATAAGCTCCATGTTTACCTTAAATGAAATGTTAGAGCTGGATTCATGCACAAGTAAAATAAAATAAAACAACTGACCACTTTGGTTTGAAAAGCCAAGTTTGAATGATTTGAAGTTACTGTCTCAGAAAACATGGTGATTCATGATCGAGGTCAAAACTCTGTAAAAACACAACAACAACAACAAAGTATGAAACCAATTCCAGTATCTCTCAATGGTAGTGTTTTTCTTTTTAAACTTGTGGTCAAAAACTTTGAGTAGGCTGATAAAACTTATAAAAGAAATTTGAAAATATAATCATGTCTTTTCTGGCAAACCTCTTACTCTCTGGGTCCTCTTCTTGGCATTTCACTTATTATAGACATGCTAATTTCAAATGTTTATAACTAAATCAAAATCAAATTTTTGAACCATACTATACTTCTTAATTGTACTGTAATCTTTTGTTTTGCTTCATTCTTATCTCTTATTTTTCTCTGTCTTTATTCTTCTCTCATACAATACATCCTGAACACAGCTTCCTCTCCTTTCCCTCCTCCCAGTCCAACCGAGCCTCCTCTTCACCAGATCTTCTGTTCCTTCATTTCCCTTGTGAAAATGACAGGTTCCTAATGATATAAAAATATCACTGAAATAACAAAATGTAGGAAAACTAAACATCAATCCTCACTCATATCAAGGCTGGATGAGAAAACTCAGTAGGAAGAAAAAGATCCCACAAACACACAAAAGACTCAGATATATCCCAATTTCGACTGTTAGGAGTACCACAACGACTCCAAGATAAAGAACCATAACATGTATGAATAGGGCTATGCAGCTCAAACCCATGTAGTCACTGTGGCTGCTGCTTTAGTCTTTGTATGCTCTGCTTAGTTGATTCTGTGAGTTATATTCTCTTGGTGTCCTCAAATTCTCTGGCCCAAACAATCCTTCGCCAATTCTGCAGGATTTCCCAAGTTCTGCCTAATGTTTGTCTATGAGATTCTGTATCTGCTTTTATCAGCTGCTGGAGGAATCCTCACTTATAAATGACAATTGGGCTATTTACAGATAGATGAGTTCCCCAGAATATCATTAGGAATCATTTCATTGACTTTTTTTTCAGCCCCTTTTAGTTCTACCCTAGATGATCTCTCAGACATTCTGATTGTGTCAGAAATGGGCTCCCTCTCATGGCTTAGGCCTCAATACAAAATATATAAAATATAATCCCTTGTATATGGGATTTATTAGAGAGGCTAACAAATTGTGGTCCCAGCTAACCACAACCATCTACTACTGAAAACCCAAGAATCTAGTAGTTGTTCATTCCATGAGGCTGAATGTCTCCACTGGTCTTCAGTACATGCCAGAATTCCAATGAAGTAGGCTGTAATCCAGAGAATGAATGAACTTGCCACTAAGAGTGAGGGCAAGGAAGCAAAGAAAAGAGCAAGACCTCCCCTTTTCCATGTGGGCTTTATATAGACAACTACCAAAAGGTATGGCCCAAATTTAAGGTGAATCTCCCATTTCAAAGGATCCAGATTAGAGTAGGTCTATGTACTTCAAATGATTTACTTAAGAAAGTTCCATTATAGGTAATCAGCACTTGGGTTTTAGTTAATTCCAGGTGTAGACAAATTGACAATAAAATCAGCCATCATAAATATAAACAATTCTTTTAGCTGTTGGAAAATATTGACAGAAGTTTACTGACTCATTCCCATACTAGAGGAAACATCATTGCAAAAAATGTCTGGATAATTCCAGAGCATATTTTGTCTAATCCCTTTTCTTTCAAACAATTTTTTTACCTTAAATAACTTTTCCTAAAACAAGTACCCTCCTGCACCCAAACAAGTGTGATTATATTCTGTGTCCACCAAGTGCTGGAGATCTACTGTTGAGAAGGTGAAAAAAATCTGCCTGCATATCTTAAAGATTTTCTGAGATTTAAGTGCATTATCTTCAAGCATATGACTCTCAAAATTGGCTGGCTAATTTTATGTCAACTTGACACAAGTTAGAGTCACCTGAGAAGAAGAAACTTCAATCAAGAAAATGCCTGCATACTAGCGAGAAAGTAAGCCTGTAGGGTATTCCCTTTTTCTTTCTTTTTTTTTCAGGACTAATTTACTAATCAAAATTTAATGTGACAAATGAACCTTTGAAAATAATGACTCATGGACTAAGGCAAACTGTGTTTTTATGCTTAGGTTCAGTGAAGAAGGGGCAGTGAAAGAAAAATTGAAGACATGACTGCTTCAAGGTATAGTTGAGAGGAATGTTCACTGTAGATATGAAGGAGAGTAGAGCAAGAGGCATCTGGAAAGGTCCAGGCTGAACCAGGTCAGTAGACTGAGAGGGTGGGTATGAGGGAGTGAGAGAAGAAGAGCGGGCTGAGGCCAGGAGAGAACCAGGATATCAAGAGAACCAAGAGATCCTGTAGTCAAAGTTGTTGGGTTATATAAGGAAGAGATGTTCGGGGAAGGGAAGGGAAGCTCAAAGTCTGGATAAGCCGAGGGTAGGGTATATGCCAGTCATGATGACTCGGTAACATGTACTTACTATGCTGAGAGACATGGTCAGTATCAGATTTGATACATTACATAGACACGTCAATTAGTCATTCATTGTATGTTTCTTTGTGAGTCAACATTCTAGCTTTTTGTTGATGGTAGAGGCAAATGAAAGCTATTCAATTAAGTACTTCCTGCTGAAATTGAGGTCATGTTGTTAGGGTCCAGGAAGATTGAAATAGTGGTCAAAAAGGGGGGGGAGGAAGAGAAGTGACCATCTGTTTTTGGTTGCTGCCCAGGTTCTGCAAGACCACATGGGGCAACTGAATTATAGACAGCTTTAGAACGATTTGTATTGCAGAGGTTCAAGCTGGTTAGAAATTCCTTCAGAAGCACCTTGTGCTAGCATATTTGGAGCAGTTTGCAGTCTTCAGTTGTTTGGAAATCTATTCAAATGGATATAGACTAGGGACAGAATATACTGTGGATGGAGGCCCCAGCACATTGTAGGTGGAGGATATGGGCAAGAAGTCATGGGTACAAAGCAAAGTACAGTAAATAAGCTATAGGGAGCAGGCATTCCTCCATGGACTCTATATCAGCTTCTGTCTCCTGGTTCTTGCCTAGCTTAAATACTTGCCCTAATTTTTCTCAGTGATGAAATGTTACCTGGAAATGTAAGGGGTGCAGTCAGATTTTGGCAGGGAGGGTGTTGTCAATTCACAAATAATGACATGGAGACTTATTAGTAATTATGAAGCTCAGCCTTTGCTTAGGCTTGCTTCTAATTAGTTCTTATAACTTAAATTAACACACATTTTTAAATCTATGTTCTGTCACATGGCTCACACCTCACCTCTGTACAACCTGCTTCCTCAATGATTGGTTGACCACTCTGCCTTTCTTCCTTACAGAGGTCTCTCTCTCTGCATAGAAATCCCACCTATACTCTCCTTCTTAGCTATTGACTGTTCAACTTTTTCTCACATCAATCTCAGCAACACATCTTCACCCTGTAAAAATATCCCCTCAAATTTCCCCCTTTTGCCTAAAATATAGAAAGGTTTTAAGTCTAACCTAGTATATACACACACACACACATATATATATATATATTACAATAAGAATATATGTGTATATACATACAATAAGAACAAATATCAGAAAAGAATTACATTCACACTGTCCAGTCCATTAGAATTTGACATATTCAGGGAAAATATTCTATTATCTGTCATATTGTGATGAATTTAAAGTTTTAACCTGAACCGTTTTCTATCACAACTTGTTTTAACATCCTAAAAATATCTTTTTATACCTTAAGACTTCTTCTTAAGCCTTTATATGTCTCAACCTTATAAACTTAACATCTATCTAAATTTTTTTTCTGAATGTTGTAACATGGAAAACTGCAAGTATAACTGTCTCATATTCAACTCCATTAGGTATTTGAGAAGCATATAATATTACCTGAGTAAACAGAAAATACAGAGCAAGTAGCTTCCAAAACTATAGAAATGACATAAAGCAACTGAGTGCCTAGACAGTCATCCAAGCATCCTCTGCAGCTCTGGAGCATACATCTTGGCCTAAAGGTGTAGAAAATCTGACAGAATTTTCTGTGAAGCAGGAATTTTGAAGTACTGTCTTATCTTGCCTAGATTAAATCTGGCAGTCTTATTCTTTTGTGTTCTGATTGGTTTGAACAGCATACTGTCAGCAGTCGAGGCAAGGGCAGTTTTTCTTCCCCCGTGGCTAGTCTTGTCATAATAAAAGCAAACTCCATACGGAGGTTCTTTGATATCCATCATCCTTTTTCTGAAGTAAATTGGTGCTTCCAGTAGCAAAGTTGTATCACTGTCATGAAAGGCCTTATGTTATTAAAACATCTTAAATGATATATTCTGTAGGTCTCTAAAGTGTTTGAAAACCATCTATCTAAAATATATGGTTGACTTTGAAAACATATAACATGGCCAAAAATTTAATTGCTACAGATGATTTAATGATAACTTACATTTGTTAATTACCTTAAATAATTTGAAATAATATCCCTTAGGGACTAGAACTTTACATTACAATTTAAAATGAGCTACGTAGGTATAATGCCTTAAGCTAGAGTAGAAATATATTTATGGCATGTTAAAACAAACATAACCGTAAATTTGTGTCAATATACAAAATATCATGAGTAAAAACATAAATACAGTATAATAAAAATAATATTAAATTTGTGTCAATATACTAAGAATCCATACCAATGTAAGCTGTTACTAGTGGTTGCTTTTTTAGTTTAAAATTATATTAAATAATTTACCCTTTTCCTATCATTCCTATATCTCCTCTTTTCTTTTCATAATGAGTTCTCTAAATATAATCTCCTTTGCTTAATTTCCTCCCTGACTATGGCCAATAATAACTTGCAGCCAATACCATAAATGATGATAAACATTGATAATCCACAAAACAAAAAATATGGACACCATGTACTCAAAATTACTTTTGATTTCTGGTGGTGAGGCCATCTTTAGGGGACCTCAGAAAAACTGAGATAACGGTCAAGTTCTGGAAGAGCTAGCTGTTGTCTAGTCTTAGTTTGATGGGAAAGTGCAGAACCTATCTGAAGTCCTGGATGGTATAGTCTGTGGGTTTGGACCATTTCAGCTAATTGTTTTGAAGTTGTTCAGGATGCAGAATTTTGAGGAAGCTACAATGGATGAATTTTGAGGGGCTTGATCACCTGTGCTATTTGTCTTTTTTTATTTGTGTCTGCTTACTTCCTGAAAATACACAAACTTTTAAGCACACCATATACACCTGTGTTAACTATGGAATGTAGAGTGTGCATAAGTCAGTTAAGATCTTTTTTTGTTCTATGTCTGAGTAGCTAAAAGGCATCTGTTAACTTCATAAGTCTGTTTGGGGTAAAAAACCATCTTCTATCCATTACATATGAAAGGATGGCAATAATAAGTCATGAGAACTCTGCAGCCAAGAAGATTCATCATGTCTCATTCAGCCTTAGAGCTGTGCACATGATAGAGGGACCAGCATATACACAACCTATTCTGTAGTCTTTCATCTTTTATGTCTGTAGCTAAGATTTTTGGTTGGTCTCCCCCAATAAAATCTGGTTATTAATTTTGAAGGGAGCTATTACATTTTGTTTTCTGTGGAAACAATTGCATAACCTCTCCCCCAATGTAACACTTTTTCCAACTTCCATTTTGAAGCACAGATATCCCTAAAGTATATAGGCTGACTTAATTTAGTAGTCCCTTCCACAACCATTTGTCTCTCAGCAGCTGCTGCTTGCTCATCAGCACTTTAAAAATTCAAAGCCAACAAAGCAACATACCCAAACACCCTGTGTATTCTCCATTATTATGTGGCTTTTTTATATTACTTTACTCTCTCTTTAAAGGCTTTATTATTTTAAACTATTTTTTCTTTTTTATTGAGCTCTACATTTCTATCTGCTCCCCACCCTGCCTCTTGCCTCCCCTTCAACCTTATCCCAATGTCCCCATGCTCCCAATTTACTCAGGAGATCTTGCCTTTTTCTACTACCCATGTAGATTAGATCTATTTATTTTTTTCTATGACTGTCTATATCTATTTTCATTTTTTCTTCGGCACCTAAACACCTTTTTAAGCATAGTCCATGTTTTTAGAGGTGTGTGTGTGTGTGTGTGTGTGTGTGTGTGTGTATCTGGCTTTACTAAGCACCTGTAACATTCTCTGACAGTATGAGACAAAAGAGTAAGCGGGCATCTCAGTTGCTGCATGACTCATAATAGCTCATGATGCTGGCAGCAAGCTTCCACCCCCTTTGTGTCTGCAGGCAATGCCATGAGCTGGTCATCTGTAATAATAAGTATTGACACACCCAGGAGACTAAGGGACTAGGAAGCCAAGTCTGGCTCCTTGTCCAGAACTTTCCATAGCTTCCGCAAGCCCTATATTTGGCTATTTGAGTTCCATGTTGAGTGTTATATGTTACTGGAATTTTGGGAAGGGAGGGCACCAGCTCATCAATAATGACATGGAGCCTTATTATTAATTATTAAAGTTTGACCATAGGTTAGGTTTGTTCCTAATTAGCTCTTATAATGTAAACTAACCCATATTTTAAAATCTATATTCTATTATGTGGTATATTACCTCATCTCCAAATTGTCTGTCCCATTTCCTCTACTTCTAGATGGCCATTCTGCCTTTCTTTCTTCCAGAGGTCTCTCTTGCCTGAAAGTTCTGCCTGTACTCTCTTGCTTAGCTATTGGTTGTTCAGCATTCTATTACAGCAATCACAGCAATTCATCTTCACACAGAGCATAAATATCCCACAGCAGTAAGGGGAATAAATATTTTCCTAGCCTACTCTTTGGCCATGTTGTTTAATCTCACCAATAGAAGCTCTAAGACAAAGATATGGAAATCCCATTTCCCTATTACATCTTATTAAGAAATGTGATTTCCTGACATTTCAGTTCACAATTGCTTTCTGTATTTGGAATATAGAGTATTTCCAGAGTCCTGGAAGACCATTTTAAGTATTTACACTAATGGGGAAACTCTTAAAGTCATACAACAAAAATACATCTGCAACATGAAGATTCTTAATTATTGAAGAGTCAATTTTGCCTTACTTTGGGACTGAATGTTGTACATTATGTCATGCTTGTACATGTACATCATGTACAAGATAGAGAGACTCAATGGTGGAAACATTGCTCAGTATTATTTTTAAGAAACACTGTTAATTCTAAAATAATAAAACAGATCATTCACTAAAAGTCAGATGAATTCAGAAGTTTAAACTTTAAAATTTTTAATAGACAGTGGATGGTTTTGCCAGGTTTAGTTTTCTTTCCTCTGAAAGCTTGAGCTTTTATATCCCCTTCTTCTCTGTAAGTCTCTGTAAGATGAAAGAATTGGAGGAACTTCTCAGATCAATATTTGGGATGTAGAACTATGTAACAATTACAGCTAGTTTTACAACTATAAAGCAGAGTGGTTCTTTTCTGTGTATGCATGTGGGACTAGAGTGGCTAAGGCCCTAGCTTAATTCTCCAGGGATAGCATTAACATTTTAATCATGCTCAGGAAAATTTGAATGTCTGTACTTTTCACCCAATTTCTTTCTGGGATTCAGAAAATATCTTTTAATAGCTGGAAGATGAGTATGCTCATTCCCACCTTGGACTTTTATATTGACTAAAAAAATTCCTGGGTATTACTCAGCTGCTTTATAGCTTCTCTAGTTAAATTACAAAACATTGGTTGACTTCCTTCCAATGGCCAGGATAAAATTTGTTATGTAATGTGATGACTCTTCTTGGTTGTCAACTTGACCGTATCTGAAATGAACTATAAACCAGAAATGGAGGTCACACTTGTGAACTGGACCCTGGGGCCAGAAGGCAACATGACTTTTGATCTGGATTTTGAGACATGATGACACATACCTTTAATCTAGACTTTGAGGTTGGAAGGTACACCTTTTATCTGGGTCATACCTTCTGCTGGAAGGACAATGTAAGCAGGAAGAGGGTGTGTCCATCCTTCCTCTGCTTACCGTCATGTTATCAGCACATCCATTTCTTCTTTGAGCATTATAGTCTAGTTCTTTGGGATTCCAGTTTATACAGGAGACTAGCTAAGACACTTAGCCTCAGGGGACTGAGATGCTACTAGACTCTTGAACTTACCAATTACAGCTAGTTTTACACTATAAAACATGAAAAGTTAAGAATTAATATGAGGTACAAGATTGTAACTTCAGGTTGGGGAAGGCAGAAGATAAGATGAGGAAATAACTAAATGTGATCTTTGGCTATTAATATTAATATGAAAGAAAATTACCACAAAGTTAAAGGTATATAATGGTATTATTAAATATAAACTTGACAACATCTTGAGTTAACTAAAACCCAAGCTGTAGTATACTTAAGAGGGAATTTTTCTTTAATTAATTTTATGTAGGAAGACCCATTTTTAATCTACATCATTTAAGGTGAGAAAGTACACCTTTAATCTGGGCCGCACATTTTTGACATCAGTGCTTATAAAGGACATGGAAAAAAGAAGCTTTCTCTATTTTCCTGCTAGCTCTTGCTGTCACTGGCAAGTTCAATCTTCCACTGGCAATTAGAGCCTACTTTTTTAGGATTATGGCATAAACTAAAAATTAGCTAAGACATCCAGACATATGCACTGAACAACTACTGAATTCTTGGGCATTCTGTTTGTAGATAGCCATTACTGGAATAGTTGGAATAAACCTTAAGCCATTCTGCTAAATCATACATATTATGATTATGGTTAGTGGTTAGGGCTAGGGTTAGGGTTAAGGGTTAGAGTTAGGTTAGGGTTATATATGTGTGTGTGTGTGTGTGTGTTGTGAGGGGTGCATGCGTGCATGCATGTGTATGTATATGTGTGTGTGTGTGTGATAGTGTTCTTTTCCTGTAGAGTGACACCATGACCACAACAGCTCTTATAAAGGACAACATTTACTTGGTGCTTGCTTACAGTTTCAGAGGTTGATTCCATTGGCATCATGACAGGGAGCCTCAGTGGCAACTGAAGTCATGGACAACATCCCAAACCCAAGCCTCCATGGGGCCATGGACCCAGGCATGGCCCTAGGTAGCCACTTGGGGCCATGGTGACATCTGGGCCAGGTTGTTGCCAAGTATCTATGGTCCTACAACAGCCAGGGTCTGTATTAATGTCCATGGCCCATGTTCCCACAAAAGGCCACATAATGACCAGTATAGATAAAGAAAATGTGGTACATTTACATAATGGAGTACTACACTGTGAAAAAAAATGACATCTTGAAATTTGAAGGCTAATGGATGGATCTAGAGAACACTATATTGAGTGAGGTAACCCAGACTCAGAAAGAAAATCATCATATGTACTCACTTTAAAGTGGTTTTTAGACATAAAGAAAACCCAGCCTACAATTCACAACTTCAGAGAACATAGACAACAATGAGGTCCCAAAGAGAGAAATAAATGGATTTAATCTACATGGGAAGTGGAGAAAGACAAGTTCTCCTGAGTAAATTGGGAACATGGGGACCATGGAAAAGGGTAGGAAAGGAGGGGAGCAGAGAAAAAATATATAGCTCAATAAAAAAATAAAATTGTGAATAGGTACCTAGGACAAACCAATAAAATAAAATATGTAGTGTCCTGTGAAAACTATGCAGAAGAAGATGATTACAACACAATAACAGCGATGAGTCTTCTGTGGGGAAAGTAGGATCCATTTTCTCATTTGATTCTCTGATTTCTACAATGAAAATGAAATTTACTAAAATGTAAAAAAAATAGTTCAGAATGTATCTCCATGTCTGATATCAAAACTTTCTGCAGATCTCCAGCTCTTCTCAGGTTTGCTGATGCTATGTAGTTTCCTCTCTTGGGCTGGCTCCATTCACTGTTAGCAGTTTTCCTCAACAGGTACCCCTTTCCTCAACAGGTACCCCATCACTCTGACATCCCCAATATCTTTGGGTCTCCACAACAATTCAGACTTCAACTTCCTAGCTTCACACAATTGCCTCTTTAGGTCTCCACTCAGGGATACCCCTGACACATGTCTGGCCTCATTGCCTTTCTTTAGTCACAGAAGAATATTTCATAACCTTTGCCAAGTTCTGCTGCTTATTGGGCTGGAAGATGACACCCTCATTCAATTACATCTTCATCAGTTTTCTGGTTTTGATGGTTTCTACACTGCCTAAGTTTTGCTGTCTGGAAACTGAATCTATAGACCAGGTTCACCTCAATCTCAGATATCCACCAGCCTCTGCCATCTGAGTTCTAGGCTCAACTCTAAACTTTTTTCTAATTCCAATTCTTTTTCCCAAATTGAAATTTTTTGCTGGGTGGATTCTCTCCCTGAGGACATCATTTCTTTTATTCAAATTTATTAATCTGGTTATCTCTTTGAACACATCACTTAACTCCATTCCACTTCCTGGTGCTCCTTTTCTCCTCAAATTTTACATATTCAATTTTTTCTTGTTCATCCTTTTCATTATAATCTTTTTTGGTGTTAACACTGAGAAGCACACAACAGAGCCTACACAAGGCTATGTTGAGAGTTCCTCAGCCAATGGAACTAACCCAAAAACCCTTCACTTTAGCCTCATGAAGATTCTTTGATCATGGGCAAAAGCAGACACATTCTTTACCAAAATTTCACAAGAATAATATCTAGGCCACATATTAATATTATTCTTCATCTCCTTTGAAACCTCTTGAGCCAGCCCCCACAAGTTTATCAAATCATACTCAGCATCATTGTCTTCCATGCTCCTATTAGTATGGCCCATTATGCAGTACTTGAACTCTTTAAAGAGTTCAAGTACTTTTCTAATCCACAGTCCCAAGGTCCACATTCCTTCAAACAAACTCATGATCAGGTCTATCACACCATACCTCAGATTTTGGTACCAACTCTGTCTTAGGGTTTCTATTGCTGT
>LOJH01021591.1:0-17558 GCA_001685095.1 Ellobius talpinus
CTTTTGAATTTGCTTCACAAACAGTGCTTTACAATGCTGAGCAGATGTGCCTAGACTAAAATTATATTTCTAAATCTGAAGGTATGAGTGGGATGGAAATTTTAAATCTGTTTTGTGTTTTTGCTTGTTTCTTTTGTTTCATTGTATGTAGGGTGTATGTGCAATTATTTTTATTTATTTTAATATGATATTTTAAATTTATTATTTGAGAATATCGTATATACATGCAATGTATTTCAATCCTATTCACCTCTAAATTCCTGTCTAACTCTTCCCAGATTCTTCTCCCACATCCCCATCCAAATTTTTGATTGTTATAAAATAACACAATAAATGTAATTAGTGTTGCCCGTAAAAAAATGAGTATTACCTCTCATCTCTCCCCTTTAGAGTTTTTTTTTTGTAACCATTTCTTCTCAGTGTGTTCTAGATTATTCAGGCTCCAGATGCAGCAGCGTCTTGGTTAAATTAGTGTGAGGGCACTGTTGGTGATCTTGGGGACTGGTCTGCATAGCTAGCATGTGATGGGTGGGGTCACCTTTGCTAAATGTCCAGTAATAGGATGCATCAACAGGACATAGCTGAGTAATATCCTGGTCAGAATTTTAGTGGCACCTCTACTTAGAACCAATTCACTCCCTGTCCTGCCAAAATGAATTGTCCAAGGAATTTAGCCTGAGCCAGTCAGTGCTGAGCATTCTCCTAGCACTAGTATGTGATTTGGGAATAATTCAGTTAAAGCTGTCTTAGTTAGGGTTACTGCTGCTACGATGAACCACCAGAAACAAAATCAAGTCATGGAGGAAACAATTTATTTGGCTTATACTTCCGTATTATAGTCTATCCCTGAAGGAAGTCAGGACAGGAACTCAAGCAGGCCTGGAACTTGGAGGCAGGAGCTGATGCAGAGGCCATGGAGGGGAGTTGCTCACCAGCTTGCTTTCCAAGACTTGTGCAGCCTGCTTTCTTACAGAAACCAGGAACCCCAGTCTAGGGATGGCACCATCCACAATGGGCTGGCCCCTCCCCCATCGATCACTAATTAAGGAAACACCCTTCAACTAGAGCTTCTGGACACATTTTCTCAACTGAGGTTCCCTCCTCTCAGATGGCTCTAGTTTGTGTCAGGTTGACATGAAACTAGTCAGCACAGAAGCACAGGCTAGACCCTTGTTTGAATGTCATAGAAGGGCAGCAGGCTACGTCCTTAGCTACCGGCTACCATCTCGTGATTGAGCAAAGGCAATCTGAACAGAAAGTGGGTGGCAGGATTGAGAATACCAGAAGTAAACAGAGCAGAACCCAGATTGCTATTCTTCTGGATGCTTTAGTATGTGAACCAATAGAGACCAAGTGCACACCTTATCTACTGGGGGGACAAGCTAGTGTCTATATCATAGCAATCTTTAAGGAGGTGGAGACCAGCTCTCTTCAGCCATCACTCATGAGCCACACTGGGTACTCTGGGTGAGGTGTTCTCTGTCTGGAGGCAGAAATGTCTTCCTCTTCTTTTCCACAGTGACCCTGTTTTGAAAGTGACAACTGCTGGCCTCACTTAAGGGGGCACTTGCCCGAAAGCACCAATCATTTATTACCAGGTTATTAGCCTTTGGGGAGCAAAGGACTTGGGCTGGCAGATCTTACTTTTGAAGGAAAAAGTAGGAATTTGGATGTTGACTCAGCATTGCATTTTTAGAGAGTATGCCAAGGTTAAACTACGTGTGTTTGCTGGGTGACCGTGGACTGTCCTTTGCTCTAGGGCCTACAGCTAGGTTAGGGAAGATGGGGCTAAGAGGAGCTGAAGGCAGCATGGGAGGGACTGGAAGAAATGTGGTCACTTCTTAGTGGAGCCGAAAGCCAGGCAGAGGGATCAGTTCTCATGGAAAAGAAGAATAAAGAGAAATCTAGGGGAGGGTTCTGAGTGTGAAGAAATGGTGTTGGCCGCTCTCAGAATGGAACAGAGACTGAAGAGGGATGTGGCTAGATAGGTTTGGGGTGATAGCCTCTGGAGTGGACCATAGGGAGGACTTTGCAAAGAAATCAACCATCAGGGCAATGATAATAACATACTGCATTTTTAGGGAGATGGTCTCCAAAGTGGGTTGTAGGGAGGACTTTCCAAAGAGATGAACCATCAGGGCAATAATAATAAATTACTACACTTAAAAAAGTTTCCCTTTGAGGCAAGAGAGCCCTGATTCAGAGCATTTGAAAAACAGATCAATGAGTGCAAGCAAATCACACGTAATCCCAGGACCCTCGAACCCCATTACTGTGTAACACATGGTGCACGGCTCTCAGTCTTTTTCTCAAGTTGGTCTCTCTATGTCCGTCTTTTGGTGGAGTTGTAATGTTGGTGTCTGTCAGTCTTTATGTCCTTTGCTTGAACCATGTCTCAGAGCTGCTCTGTTGTTAGCTCTTTCAGTTCCCACTGACAGCTGGAGGGAGACCACTCACACCCGGCCTTCTGATGCTGCCAGGCTAGTCACCTCTGTTTTCCAGGATCACACAGGAGGTCACAACTCAAGGCTCAGCCCTTCTAACCCTGATATTCCTTCCCTTGCTCTACCCTGTACCAAACTGCTGCTTCTATGAATAAATAAATAAAGTTATCCAACAGAGGGACAATTCATGTCCATTTTATGTAAGGCATGCGCGGGGCGGGGGAATGGGCAGGAAACAGAAAACACAGCTCCTGTTCTGAAAGAACAGGAAATGAATTAAATTTAATATAATGTACTCTACAAGTCAATGAAAAAGACGAGGATGAATGTAAGTTCTATACTCTACAAAGAAACACCCCGAGAGGAAATGTCCAATAAGTTTTGTTATTCATATTTCCTTATGTCTTTGTGCCTCAGATTTCTAGGGCCTTTGGTCTTCCAGCCAGCATAAATTATTCATCTATGGATAATGTGACTGGATTGAATTTCTATTATTTGCTGCAGTTCACCAACAGAAAATATTAGACTTGTTGGTTCATTGAAATTGGATTCAGATCTACTTCAACGGGCAGCTGGGAATCTTGAGGGCTTGGGTGAAAGGACTTGCTTGTCTCTTGGAGGCCAGATCTAGTTCCTTTGTCTCCTTCTTGACTCCATTCCATCACTATAGGTTACCCCCTGGCCTTCCATAAAACGGCAACCAAGGGGAACCTGGAGATGGCTCAGTTGATAAAGTGCTGATGGTGTAAACACGAGACCTGAGTTTAATTTTCAGAGTGCACATAAATTAAAGGACATGAGCATAATTCTAGCGTGGGGAATGGAGATGGGGAGATGGTTGGATCTCACTGGCCAGCTTGCGTAGCTGAATTAGCAAAATCCAACTTCAGTGAGAGACTCTGTCTCAAAATGTAAGGTAGAGAATTATTGAAGAAGACACCTGGCTTCCACATGCATACATACATATATATGTGTATACATATATACATATATATGTGTGTACACATGTGATGTACACACACACACACACACACACACACAGAGAGTTGCCAGCCAGAGGGAGAGTAAGAAAGACATGCTGGAGAGGTAAAGTCATGAGCCTTGGGGCAGTATGTAGATGAATAGAAATGGGTTAATTTGAGTTGTAAGAGCTAGTTAGTAATAAACCTGAGCTGTGGGCTGAACATTTACAATTAAAATTAAGACTGAGTGGTTATTTGGGAGCAGGCGATTGGAACAGGAAAACTGCCTACAAAGAGTCACGGTGGGTGGCTGCATTTGGTCTACATTACTTAGTAGGGTAAGAGACAGAGTAAGCAAAATGTGTTTTATGTTTTAGACCTTTCAATTGGCATATAGTGTGACTCATTTTAAAGAATAAATTTTGAGATAGGCTGTACCCACCAGTGTCCATTTAAATGATCTTAGAATTTCAAATGTAAAACTGGGTGGAAACTCCTCATACCTATGGCTTTTATATGTCTGAGAAGAAAGCCAAAATGAAATTTCAAATAGAATGCAAACCAAACTAAAAGAAATCAGAAGGCTGAAGAGATGGCTCAGTGGTTCAGAGCTCTGGCTGTTCTTGCAGAGGACCTGGGTTTAGTTCCTAGCACCCGCACGTTAGCTCACAACCGGACTCTTTCAAGAGTCTGGCTTATTCTGCTAAACATAACATCCTCTATCCAGTTCCATGCCCCCCACCCCCCGCAAATGCCATACTTTAATTCTACTTTAGAACTGAATAAAATTCCCTTGCATACATGGACATTTTCTCATCTGTTTATCCACTGATAGAGCACCTGGCTTGCTCCACATCTTGGCTGCTGTGAGCAATGCAGCAGGCTATGCGAGGATCTCTGCAGTGTGCTGACTCAGAGTCCCTCCACTCTACCGTCTCCTGCGTTCTTTCTAAAGCATATGTTTCTATCAGCAGAAAACATAAAACATACCAAACTCAGGCTTACTGGGTAATGGCAGATCCCATGAGCCTCTGATATGTGCAGGATAATTTTTTTTATCTGCATGCTGCCCTGTGTCAGAGTGGGAACCCTTGTTTCCCTACAGAGGTCTTCTGTGTGCCAGCCTGGCACTTGATCAGCAGAGCCATTAACTCCTTATAGCAGACACTGGAAATCTATTAGCAAAACGCTCCGTCCTAATCAGACCACACAGAATTTAACTTCGGACACAGGAGAAAAACCTCCATCCTTGTCTGATAAACAATTATCTCAGACCTCCCATGGAGCCAGAAAATGAGTAAACTGTGTGCCTCATATTTCTGTGTCTCCAAATAAGGAGACACATAATGATTGTGTCACAAACATTAGTTAATCATCTATCTGATCTCCTTTGCCAATTCTTCTGTGGGTTCTCAACTCTCCCTTTCCCTACCGTAATGTCAACGGAAAGGAAGACTTCCATTCACCAGGTGCAAGAATTACCTCCATTCTGCACTTTTGAAAGTCAGGATAATGATGTAGAGATCTTTTGGCTTCACCATAAGCTGTGGCTGTTTTTGAGTCCCAGAACTACTCTCCGGGAGATGCAGGGATATTTCTAAGTGGACCGATGTCTTGTAATTAAAAGTTTACTTTTTAAGCCACAGGCTGAGTTTGTGAATCTTGCTGAGGGGTTGGTCTGTGTCTGCTGTCCACAAGGAGAGAAGTCTGTGGATATATTGCTAGACTGGACGTTTGGCCAGTACCTCTGGCCCTTCCCTCCCTGCCTTTATGGAAGCATGACATCCTGGAGTTGCTAAGGCCAATGGTGAGGTCAGTGGCTCTGTTAGGAACACTTCTCTGTGAGATTCTTTTAGTAAAGGCATTTCATCTTCGAGAACTGTGAACAGCTGACAGGTGGAATGATTGGCAATTATCTTACTAGGAAATCATTCAGTGGGAAGCCTTGAATGTCTAGTTGCCGAGGTTTCTCCTCAGCAAACCACACACGGGGAGACAAAAACCAAACAAACAAACAAAAAACCATTTTGTGTAAGCACCAAACAGGGATGCAGAACACCCAGGTCTGTGGCTTTTATTTTGTAAGAGGTGGAATGATGAGCCACTTAAATAACTGGCTAGTGCTTTGTACATTTCTCATTCTATGAGCAATAGAGGATTCGAGATAAGACGATTCACTTTCTATTTTCACGGGGAGTCTTACTCTTTGTGGGAGAGACATGAATTATAGTGCTGGTTTGTTATGATGGAGAGGGGGAGGCTTGCTAAAATCATCTAGAGAACTTCCCCAATACATCCAGATTCAGTTTCTTTTTTCCTGTCCATTTATCCCCAGATACCATGCTGGTTTGGATCCCAAGGAAAGTACTGGGTGGGACAAGGAGTTTGAGAACAACATCCCACTTGGAGTTCTGAAATATTTCTCCGCCCCCAACTTATACATCAATCTCAAAACCTATTGAAGAGAAACACTGTGGAGCTGATGCACATAAACACAGAAAGCTTTCTCTGGTCCCACAGGAAAAAAAAAATAAAGGATTTCAGTTACCCACCTTTCACAGTTAGGCCCAGCATAGTTTTCTTTGCAAATACACCGAACAGCTCCGTTTTTCCGGTAGCAGGATTCTGCAAAGCTAGAGTCATGAGAAATATTAGAATCCATTCTATTATACTGATTTGTAAGGCGAGATGGTTGTCTTAACTTTAGATTAGGTCATTTCTACCTGGTTGCTCTCCAGTGCATGTGATTATTCTTGCCCTTCAGAACAGACTGGACACCAAGCAGAGATAAAACACCCACTCCATGTGGGGTCATCTCCCAGGTATATCATTGCATTTTTCCATATAGAAGTGGTTTATTAGTTCTGCCTGAAGCACTAGGAGTTTCTAACATAGAAGATTATATAGCACATATCTATTCAAATATTTGTATATAATATTTACCTTTTAAGTATAATTCTAAAATATATGCTGAAAAGCCATAAATAGAAAATTCACTAATAGCTTTAGACTTGTATAGAATTCTGTCATATTTCCGCCACTTTTTGTGTATACATTAAAATTTCTTCACAGTTTTTCTGTACTCAACCTCTGTTTTTAAAGATCATGAGCCGGTCCTAATATAATCCACAAACTCTTAACCTTTTAGAAAGCCTCTGTGTACCTTACATATTCAGCCAGTGAAGGGACTGGCTGAAGTAGATCAAAGACCTTCAAAAACAAGTCCTCAAGAAAGAAATAGGCCCATGGTGTACATATATGTGCACGCGCGCTCACACACACACACACACACACACACACATCCCCTGGGAATTCCTTTTTTCTTCTTTCTCTCCTCTCCTCTTCTTTCTTTATTCTTAAGTTAGTGAAAAAATTAGAACATAAAGCCAGAAATGTAATAAAAATATTTGTCCAGCCGAATAAATACCTATCTTAATTTATTGAGACCAAAGAAATGGAGGGTTACTCTTTCAGGTGTGGGAAATTTCACAATGGCACACCAGTTGTGTGAAGTGGAGGTGTAGTGTGTGTGTGTGACTTTCACATTACTTTTGGCTTCTGCGCTGTGCAATCAGCAGAGTATGACCTCTGCTCGTGACCTCTGCCTGCATCTTCCAGCACGTGTCAGCAATTTCACCCTAATGATGACTGAGGAAAAGCAAAGGTTTTTACTCAGCAGTGGTTATAAGTTTGGTACAAAACAGTGTGTGCTCCTCATTGAAAGGCTCACAGTTTATTTTCTCAGCAGTGTGGTGAAAACATTCCAATGACATTACATTTCCTTGGGATTTCACCCTTTATTTTGCCTGTTCTTACTCCTTAGCTGACCTAGAGAAGTCTTGCTTGTTGCATTCAGAAAATGAACAAATACTCATGCATCTTTCTTTGAAGGTGCTCCATCCAGCCTGCCCACAGCTCAAAGAGGAAACATCTGTTTGGGGTGTCTGGTGGCCTCTGCATTTATTTGATGTCCTACTGTTTCAAACAGATGCCATTTCCCTTAATTGGAATGATTAGCATAGCTGCTGGCCCACTCAGAGGATGTCTGGCCAGCCCCAGAATAAACAAGGGAACTCTATGCAAATGGCCCTTGCAAACAATGGCAGGACCACTGATTGGTTTCCATGGTGCAGGCTCTGGGCAGTGCAGCACAAGCCATGGATGGTCAGTTCTATTTTCACTAGCATTAGCTGTTTAGGCTTTAAAGACAGGGGAATCTCTATTATTGGATGTGAGAATTAAAGCTTGATGCCTTCTCTGAGTTATAGTTTTCTCTGTAGTCTCAATGGCTCTGTTGTTGAGGAAAACTGGCTTAAGCATTAATTAGATATATACACACACATACATATGTATGCACGTATCAGTCTAAAATAAATATCAGTCAACTTCTCAGACAAACACCTACTTTGGAGTCTGATACTTATTTTAGACTGATACATACATACATACGTATGTATGTATATATATTAGCAATAGGAATAGTTTTTGAAAGCTGAAAATGACAGTGGGGCATTTGACTTTTTGTAATATATCTGATTAATGCTTGAGATCGTTCCTTAACTAAATCAATAATAAAACCAGATCAAAGATTAGACCTTTGGGGGTCTAGCCAAATCTTGTCAGTCCTGTGAGCACAAACTAACCCATCTCTGCCCCATTTGAAGCCAGTTTTCCTCAACAACAGAGCCATTGCCACTGCAGAGAAAACTGTAACATCTCAAGAGAAGGCCTCTCAGACCCTCTTCCCACCTCAACAAAATGATGTTTACTTACGGGTAGCATAATTTTGCTTTTGTTTTAATTTCTGCAGGATTGGTTATATCATGCTTGTATCACAGAGGACATGGTGAGTTTTTGTCTCTGTGAATTTGCTTCTAACTTGAGAATGCGTCCCTGAGGTCCCTCAGCTGCTGCCTTGGACCCTGGATGTGTCCTCTCATGCACAGAGCATGGTCGGGAGTCATGGATCTTGATTGTCTTTGGATACTGCTTCTGAGCTGAGGGCAGGAGACCCATTACCCAGTTGGTTGATTTCTGCTTCTTTTATTGGAAGGGGCTAGCAGCCTGAAGCAGTGCTTCTTGCTCAATCAAAATACTGGATAGTCTGTCTCAAAAGAAAAAGGGTCATTTGCTGTAGGAACCTAAAATTTGCCCTACTTTGACCTATTGAAACATGGCTCTCAGCTGTTGGATAGACACGCTGCTGGTGAGAAATATCAGTGTTATATTGGCACATGGCAAGTGCTCAAGAAGCGTTTTGCCTTATGTCATGTAGACAAAGGTCCTCAGTTTGTAGGGAACGGTCTTTTAAAGGTCTGATATCTTAAGACAGTAATGTTAGATAATTGAGATGAAGAATTGTCACGTAAATGGCACAAAAGCATGACGATGCAGTTGGAAGGAACATTTGGAGATGGCTTTCCTAATTCACATTCCTGTTGAAAGGAACTGTCTGAGCTCGATAATTCTAGATCCCTTTCTGAGCAGATGATGCTGTACGGCCTCCTTATATGGGTGAATGAGTGGTATTTGTTATTGGGAAGATGGGGGTAGATAGATGTAAGTGCAGTATATGTCTCATCAGAGGTGGTTCGGATTACTGCTTGAGAAGAGAATTTTAATGAGCATTTGAAGACTTTACCCTGATGAGGCAGAAAGTTCATAAATCAGGACATTCTTGAGTGAAAATAACAGAACATTTAATGTTTGTGTTCTTCGCTCTCCCTTTCAGGACTGTTCGTCTTGCACATATTACTAATACTGTCCAGTCATAAAAAATTACTAAAAAGGTCTAAATCAGCTTAATGTTTTTTGCAAGATGCCTCTGTAGAATTTTTGACTTTGCTGGTTGACTGGCACGGTGTGAGATTCAAAACCAGCTGATTCCTCAAGTGATTGAGGAAGACAAGTAGGAGACATATGGTTGCCACCTTTCTTTTGCACTATCAGTGTGTGAAGGGGGCAGGTTTTTGGGCCCTTTTGGGTGTGTGCATATGTATATATGTGCGTGTGTGCGTGTGTAGGTGAGTGGTTGGTGTCAGACATTAGATGTGTTCTTCAATAGCTCTTGATTGCTCTCCACCTTATGTATTGAGGCAGGACTGCTTGCTTGAACCCAGAACTCAGTGATTCAGCTAGTTGACCTAAGCAGATTGCTCCAGGGATGTGAGCCCTGGGGTTAGAGGCAAGCTTCCACACCTGCCCAGCATTTACATTGGTGCTGTGAATCCAAACCCTGGTCCTCAAGAGTGGATGGCAAAGACTTCATCAACGGGTCACCTTCTCAGCCCAGTAAGTGGGCTCTCTAAGTAATTTGTTTAATTTACTCTTACACTTACTATCACTTGTGTAAATGTTGTCTATAAATCAATGGTTCCTGGCATAGAGTAAATAAAACACAAGTTTTAGAAAAGTTACCGTGCTCTTTGTTTAATAAAAGCCAGTGTCTACTTCAGCTTTTTCCTGTGTTCAAGGCATCCACCCACATGGTGACACATGTTACCATGTCTGGTCTCACAGTGCTACTGTGGGCCCTTCCACCTTACTTTCATTGACTTACTAAGGAAAAAGCTGAGTGCAAAGCAGCTAAAAGAAGCAAGGAATGGAACCACAAGCTGCACCGAGTTCTCACGGAAAGCAGTGCATAGTAGAGACAAGGGAACCAGTCTGAGGCCACATAGATTTTATGTGTCAAAACAGAAATACGAAGGTAGGTTGGTGACTCTGTTCAATATGCTTATGGTGTGTTTAAAAACACACCTAATCTCTGACCTCCCAGTTTTAGCAAAGAGCTCTGGAACCTTTGAATTTGTCAAGTGAAAAGACTTCTTTTCCTTGGTTTATAACAGGTATCTTCACCATACCTGAGTATGCTAAAGAGGAGACTTAATGATTCATTACTGGATTCATTGTGGGAGTGGTCACTAGAAGAAACGTTTCAGTTGTTAGTGGGCTGGAATGTTCAACACCTGTTCCAAACTCTGAGCTCAATCTCCAATGGCCACCCACCGACCCATCATGCCTCTGAAAGGAAACCTGGATGAGAAATCTGGAACAGTGGGGCTCAGGAACTTCTGGGTTCTTCACATCTGGAGACACTGAGAAGAGGGGTTCTGCTCTTGGAGATGGCGAGGAATTCCTGAACCTTCTCCTGTACCCATGTATTTCCTTCCTACATTATACATATATTTCCTTATAGGTTACTTCATTTGGCTCTTCCTGAATTGTAGCATTTAGATAAACTGATAGCCATAAGTATATTGCTGTTCTGAGTTTTGTGAATAGTTATAGCAAATTTAAACATAAGAGTCCTTGGGGGAACCCCTAATTTGTAGTCAAATAGTCAGAAATGTGAGTAGCCTGGGGATTCATTTTTTTGACTGGCATGGGGAATGGGGCCAGTCTTGTGGAACTGAACCATTGCCCTGGGGACTGTGCTACCCCTTGACATTCTCATTCAGAGCAGAATAGATTGCAGGACACCCAGTTGGTGTTAGAGAATTGGAGAGCTGGTTGCTATTTGAAAAACAAAACCCTCCATACTATTTTAATTCTACACTTTCAATTTCCAGAGCTAGGGGTGAAATCCAGGGCCTTGTACGTGTCAGGAGCATTCTCTGCCACTAAGGCTATGTTCTCAACCCTTGCACACTACCATTTTTGTTTACTGTTTTTTTCCCCTTCCTCTGCTTACGAACTGCATTTCCATTTCTGCCCTAAGGATACATGTTTCTTCTCTGGAGCTCTACACTCTAGCCACAACTTAGCCAGGTAACTGATTGGCTCAAGACCTTCCTTCTCTGTGTCTGTGTTCTAATTCCGACTGAGTTGCACTCTGGAGGAGATGACTATTCTGTAAGAGTCTGAAGGGGAAATACTTTTGGAAGCACAGTGACCTTGTTTGTATTATTAGCCATTGTGTAAGGCTGAGGGAAAGCTAGAGAAGGATGAGACTGGCTCTGCTTGTTACACTGAGAGGATTTCATTGACTTTATGATCTATTTAATATTTTGGCAATAGTTGTACCTATAAGTGCTTAAGCTCCCTCAAAGTGTCTGTAGGCCAGAGCACTTTCTTGCACGTTTTCCAACACGAAGCATTCAGTTTTGGCTGTGAACAAACTTTGGAACTCTGTGTAGAGCAAAAAGAATAATTGTGAGAACAGTCATTATTCTAGGCAGAGGCTGTCTGCCTTTAGGACTTACTTGGCCAGGTGGGGCAAGGGACAGGGGCACGGCTGGCAGAACTGGGGTGCACCTCTGATGGAGTCTCCAATATAGCCATCCAGACATCTCTCACAGTGTTCCCCTGTTGTGTTCCGCTGGCAGTGCTGTAGGACAGAACACAGGAATAGTGAGAAGAATGAAGACATTTCACAGACAGCAAATGTAACACCCTGGCTTACTTCAAACAAAGGGCCATCAGGTCTGCCCTAATACATGATGTGGGGCAACATAAAGCATCCATGTTAGTCCTAGTTAGAGCTAGAAGTGTAGATGAAGGTGGATGTAGGCATCCTGTAGGTCTCTGTGTGCACCGACAGGCAAGGGACTCTTTGGCCTCTATGTGCAGAGTTGTCTGCACATAGACTATGTCATCAGTTGTCTGTCTTGCTTCAGAAAGGTAATTAGAGCTATCATACTCTAGTTGGTCTGGAAGCTTAAGCTTACTGATGTGGAATGAATATTAAGTGAAAAAAATCATATTTACATAACAGCAGAAACACTAATGATTTATGGGCATGGAAGAGGAAATACATCAGGCTGGGGCACACATGCAGTAGTAGGAAGATAAAGGACCTTCTTCTACTGATGGTTTGCTAGTTTGGTTAGCAACACATAAGAAATGGTAGGCAGGTTGATTCGCATAATTTTCCATTTGTGATAAAGGTAACAAATAGGAAGAACGGCATAAATTAGGTTGTTCCTTATGCCTTGACTGTAGCAGGCTTCAAAATCTCCAGAATGTTTTCTGAAGTTTTCCCCTCACAGTCCAGCCTGTGTTCTATTGCCCACATTGAGCTCTCTGCTTCCCGCCTTAGCCCCCTTCTCTAGCACACTGGGTTATTTGGCACTGTATTACAATTAACATGGGTGAAGTAGGTCCTTAGCACACTGCAGCAGCCCAGTGGGAGGAGTCCTATATGGGGAACAAGCTATCCTGGCTAGAGCTTCCAAGCGTTTGGCCCACTGTTAGGTATGGGTATGAAGTGCAATTGCACAGCAGAAAAGAAACTAGAATCTGGCTTAGACTGTGTGACCAGTGAGAATTCTTATAAACAAAGTTTGATGTGCAGGCAAGTGTGTGTTGTCAGTCTTTAAAACTGTTGTCATGTTCTCAGCCATCCCTCAGGAAATATTTAGGGAAATTAATTGAGGAAAGAGGAAAAAAATATGAGGTAGTGAACTAGTATCTGGAGAAAATAAAAGCAGTGAATATCCTAAATGAGCCTGAACTTGGGGACAAAGTCCTCAGCAAACACAATGAGCTGTAAACTACCATGTACCTGAACCATAAGACACTGGTAAGGATGCTTGGAAACCATCGGCAAATTTGTTTGAATCCTTGTTACACAGATGGAACACAGGTCTGTGTAGAAAAAAACATTCTAAGATCATAGTCCATCTCTAATGGCTGAACTAACTATGAAGGAACAAAAATGAGCTGTTCCTTAGTCACTTGATGGATGCTTTTGATTCCCCTTCAAGGCTTTAGTCCTATTTGTAGTAGCCATGGGTAGCAATGTTCAAGGACAAAGCAATCACAATCTCTCTCAATTACTAAAATATCAGAGTGCAAACACAGGTTTTTCTCACTTGCCCCTTCTAAACAATTTATTATGAATTTCCCTAAAAGGCATTGGTATCAGTGTGGCAGGGTGGTGGGGAGGGGGCGGCTGGTAGAGATAGTGCCATAGGCATGAAGAAAGGACCCTAACTCTTCATTTTCCAATTAGTTCACTGAGAACAGTGCCTTGATCCTCTTGTCTCTCTAGTCCCTTCTCTGTACGATGAAGCTTTAGACTAGACGGTCTTCAGGGTTCTTGCTCTGAAAGTCTTTAACCCTGAACTTTCAAAATGCTCTTTCACCTTTGACACTCTGCCATTTTCCAAACCAGAAACAAACCTGATGACAATAAAAGCTATGGGAGTAGGGAGGGCCGAGAGCCACCGTTTAAGAAGCAGGGATCTACATAAAACGTTGGTATCTCCATTAATTTGTAAAAGTATAAATAGTTCATGAAGTTCATTATGCTTAAGAATGGGGTATGTCCACCAGCACTCCTTGAGTTTCAGGGCACACGTGTCTCTTAGTACGCTGGCGAGAGAGAAGATTCTGATGCAGGACATCTGGGCTCCAACCTGAGAGTCTAGATGTCATTCAAGCTCCTGCGTAATTGGCAAGGCTGCTGGCTTGGGCTCCAGTTAGAGCTGCAAATGTCTGGAGAGTATTAGCAGCTAATTAGTTACTCTGAATTAGGTCCGAGCCTTAGTCTCCAGCAAAAGGTAGTTTATCTTACTCTAACAAAGAAGTGACATAAGTAGCTCATAAATCAGAACATTCATTAAAAGATACTTTTGCATGGAAGCCACCATCTCATCATTTCAGTAACTAATGCATTTATTCAGTTAACAAACCTGGATTAAGCTGATACATGATGGATAAGGAGCTGCAGCTGGTATTAAAATGAGGCAGACCCAGTTTCTATATTTGAGGAACTCACAGGCTTATGAAAGAAACAAAGAATAGCCTTGTGGGCTCAGGGATATGACTGAAGAATATGAAGGCTTAGTGGAGACACTGCTACCTGAACAAGGCCTTGAAGTTGTCCTTCAAGAAATCCCCCATAAAAGACAAATTTAGGCATAGAATGTCAAAACACAGAGATGACTTAGGTAACAGTGTGTTCAGGGTGGTTAGAGGCAGAAATCTTTAAGAAGAGGGATCCTTGTAGTTGGGCGTGTGGTTGGAAAGGTAAGGCAGCGTAAGGGAGGGGTGCTGTGGTCCTAAATTGAGGTAGTATCAGGTCATGGAAGAGAGGCAGCTATCTAACAATGTGAGTTGTTGGGATCTAGAGTGGGGCTTCTGATAGAATGATGCTGTCATTAAGTGAGGTGCGGAGTGAAGATGAGCAATAAGTTGTTGTAAGGGCAAGGATGGAAACTGTACAGAGAATCTTGTATCTGCATTCACTTTGTGCTGGATTCTTTGTACTGATGTACAAGCAGAAGGGAACTCCACCAAGCTGTTCAACTTTAGCATTATTTAAACCTTGACATTTTTGACTTTCTATTAACCTTTGGATATCATGGAACCAAACTGATGGCTCTTTGAAAAACGTCAGGTTTTTTTTTAATTTGCTATAGACTGAAAAACCACCAAAACTTGGGTATAGCAATATGTCATCAATAGCCATCTTTCTTGCTGTGTTTCTTTAGCAGGAATAAAAGTGGCAGATTTTTCCATGGCCCATGGCTTCTCTAGTCTTGGGTTCTTGGCCACTTTAGCAGTGCCAGATATGAGTTCAGTGTCATGGAATGGACCATAAAGCCAAACGGATGGTGTTTGGTTACTCCCATAACATCCATGCCACTACTGCACCTCTGTATTTTGCAGGCAAGCTGCTGTTGTAAGTCTCAGGGTTTGTAGCTGGGTGATGGTGATGATTCCTTTTCTCCTCCGGTAGTGTGGAAACTACCTCCCAGAGCCCTCAAAGCTAGCAAGTAGGAGTGAAGCTTCTAGTTGGATACCAGTTCAATTTATTCATGTCCAATGACATAAGTTATCAGTGTCTTCAGCAATAGGTCCTTCCCATCAGGTTGTGGAGAGTAACCAATAGCCTTAGAAATCACCTGTGGTGTTTTTGGTGTGAGCCTGTCTGATCTTTTAGTTGTTTAATTAAAAACAATTTGTGTCCTTTTAAAAAAATTAAACTTATAAGAATATAAATATTATAACCTGGAAAATAGGTTGTGGGTGATTTTTTTCTCCTTGAAGTCAAATATATTTATAATACATATAGTATATATGTATATACATATAATACATTGAGTATATATTTATTATTTTCCCACTGAGCACACTTTACTAAGTTATAGGGGTAAACATTTCTCTCTGAAGAGAATGTAATGGGGTCACTACCATTAATATGAGAGGAATGGTTATTTCTTTCTACTTACACTTTCTGTCTTGGAACAAAGTCATTGCAGGAAGGCTGACAACTAATTCACCTATGAGTGTTTAATGTCCTGGTGCACTGCCAGGATTGGAGAAGGGTCCTGTCACAATGAATCATCTCAGAAGCTCATGTTTAGATCAAAACCTACAACTGTTCCTGCTCTGAAAACATTGCCACAGCTGTGGCTTCGACATCGCTCATGATGGACACTAGCGGAGCGAGCAAGCTTACCCCCCTCTTCAATGTATTCCACTCCTTCATTTTGCCAGTTGCCTAGTGGCAGCTGATGGGACTAGTGATCCCTTCTGTCTTACAGTTTAATAAACCAGGTAACAAAAAGCCTTTAATTGGTCACATTATCAGCAACGTACATGGTTAGTTCAAGTGTATGCATGGGATCCCCCCCATGTCACTGGGATTAAAATAACAGGAAACCGGAGATGAAAGCATTAAAAGGGGGTAGATTCTGGCAGCTGTGTATGCCTACAGGGCTATGGAGGACATCCTGGATGTAATGGTTATTTAAGACTATGGTGGCAGGGTAGGGGGGGAAGAAATACCATGATTAAAAAAACCCTAGAAAATAATTTCGTGTTTTGCCAATTAATCCCATTTCTAGAAAAGTGACAACTACTAGGTTCATAATAAATGTTTTTTAATTTGCATCTTAATGGGAAATGTGAGTTAAAATGTACCTTTAAGGTACACACCTCAGAGGTCACTTATAATAATTGTTCAGTTGGGATAATTATGTAATTGTGAGTGTATCTGGGTTTGAATGCAACTACTCTTGTGGTCTGGGAAGGCTCTTTTTCCATATAGGAATCTGAAGCACAGAGCTGTCATGTTCTATGGTTGTTGAAGAGGAGCCTGTTTAGAGCACACAAACTTTAAATGACTTCATGGCTTCTGCTAGAGCCACTCTGGTCAGTACCTCAGTGGTAACTTTTACTAAGTTGCTAATCCAGACTTGAAAAATGTGACATATTCAGCAAAGTCTTTTACACTAGCAGACTTCTCTCCGTCAGTATCTGTCTGGTTCTCTGGAAAGCTGTCTGCTGGGGAATTCATCTTAGTGAAGGAGGAAAAGGCCTCTTTCAGGCTTGAATGCAGAATTATAAGGAGCAGAAGGACAAAGCCTTCATCTTTACTGGCTATTTGGTTTAGACAACTCTTTAAAAAAATAATTTTGATCCACAGACCTGATTATCTTACATGCTACAACAGGCTACGGGACAACAGCTATATTCTGGTTTACATGGGATAAAGCCAAACACCTGGCAAACTCTACTGTTTCAAAGGAATCTGGAGGGTGGGGGTCCTCCGTTGTGTATTATTTTCAACCCATCAGCACTGGTCGACAGCAGGAAGCCAGCTGCCAGGGGCGGGAAGACAGGGCCCTCCTGGAGCACATATGCACATTCATGCAGAGCCTCAGGGGCCCCCTGCAATCAGAAGGCATTGACACAGTATATTTTACAGGAAAAACCGAAATGTAAGAAAAGAGCTTGGTTGGCCGTTTTCTCCTGCCTGTCCCTGACTTACCAGACAGAAGCCGGAGCCATCCAAGCACTCCTGGGAATGGCCATTACAGTCACAGGGAGAACACTCTCCTGACCACGTGCGAAAGAATCCAGCACCACATCTCTGAAACAGACAGAGGCATGCATTTTCATTATTGGAAAGAGACATCCTGGTCAGCATTTTCTGAGGAAAGTAATAATAAGAGGCGATTATTAAACAAAATGTTTTTTTAAACAAAACATGAACATGTGCTATTTGTACAGCCATTCAGCAACAGAGGTGGCTACACAGTCTTCTTTGTTGTGCAGTTTCTTTTCTTTCTCTGTTGACTCTGCACAAGAAGAACACTCAACAAGGTTCCAGCAGTGTAAGGAAGGAGGAGGAGATCTTAGGTAGGAGAGAGAGAGAGACAGAGACAGAGACAGAGACAGAGAGACAGAGAGACAGAGA